>JZLH01S0009569.1:15371-34402 GCA_001188425.1 Eucidaris tribuloides
CTCCTGTAAAATGGGTAAAATTTAGCATAACATTGTTTATCTTTCTGATTGAAATTTGTTCCGCCTAATGCAATGGGGTTCTCCTGTGAAGTGTGTGAAAAACGTCTTGCAAATGCATACCCCAGTATGCGGAGACTACTGTCCTTTTTCATTTTAGTAATAATTGAAAAAATAGTAAAATAAAAACAAACATGAATTGGGATTTCAAATTGCGCTGATGGCAAAACAGCAACAACCCACTAAAAACAACAACAAAATATAAAAATGATGTAACGATGATATTGGATCCTAAATTGAAGAGTATAGAATAAGAAGTGCTGAATTCACATAATACTAATTTTGAGAAACAAAGGCTCAAAGTTTTCAAATTTGTCTACAGATCACAATTGTTTGAATTGTATATCCAAACTTGGTGAAGTTAATTGACACAATAAAAGTTGAATATAGGACAAAAATAAGCATTGTCCTACTTGTTGATTTCCAAATATTAATAATCAATATTGTGAACTTAGAACTTCTAAAAACAGTGGTCTCAGGAAAACAAATGCATTTCTCGAATAAATGAATGCAAAAACACTTCATTGTATGTATTTTTGGAATGCCCTCCAGAAGACGGACAATTTGATATGCAATTTGTCAAATTTGGACGTTATTTTAAATTTGACCTCATTTGACCTTTGAGCAGAAATGACCGCATATCTCATGAACAAAGCACAAAATACATGATGAATTATACATTTTCTTAATCCTTGTAACTAGTCGAGTAATTTGAGATACACTTTAAAGAAATAAGACCAAGTTAAAAATTTGACCCTGGTTGACCCCTCCCCTGACCCCTACTAGGGAAGGGTCATTTTGACCAAAATTTTGTCAAAAATTTCCCAGCATGTAACGACTTCAAAACAATCACTAACTCAATTTTGTCAAAATGTGACGTAAGTACGTCTTATTCTATACCCTTCAATTGCATTGGACAGATTTTATTTCTCAGCTCAGTATAGCATTTTCCTGCAGAAATACAGTCCCTCCATTTAACAATAATTTTCATAGTCCCAATATACAGTACAAAGCACTCTTATGTAGGGCAGCCAGAGAAAGCAATCGCATAATAATGGGTTATCATCTCTCTACTAGATAACTGACGATGATAACAACCCTCGACAAACGTCATAACAAATGATTGTACAGTATGCGCATATCGAGAAGTATATTTAAGCTGCTGGATTTACATGTACGTGTATTTACGTCGTGATATTTGCTTTGCGTCATATGATATGATTGATTCCTCAAGATTACTGGTAAACAGAAGCATTTTGCTAGTGGGGGGGGGGGGGAGGCGGGGTAGCCCAGAATCATGTAGTCATGTACATGTGTACCAACAAAAATTGCAATAACACATGCAAGCACACATGTAATACATAATATTAGAGATAAGATTGAGTACCTGCAGAACAGCTGATTTCTCAACTGTTTTCAAACAATCTACATTTATGAACAGATGGTATTCTGAAAATGTCACTCTAGTTCAGAAGATTAAGTTGAATACAACAGAGCAATTTGTAGATCAATAAAGGACACAATTCTCAATACTTTCATTAATTTACAAACTTGTACATACATGTACATGCAACTCTCTGATAATACTTCTGAATTTCATTCAATCTTAACTCAAATTTTTTGTTTATTTCAAATCACTGCTTTTGAAAATGTAATATTGACCACCAATTCGAAACAGCAATGGTAGTACAAATGCATTCATGAAAGTACGTGTATACTAAATAAAAGCATGCACTGTGTAAAGCTGAATTATTGCTACTTCTACCAATTTGACCAGTGTACATAAGATCTGTTTGATAAGGAGCGTAATACCTGATAATTCTATCTTAAAGATAGGTGTTAACTTTGTTTACACAAGTACACTAATATCTGAAAGGGGGTTAGAGAGTAAAAAGATGCTCCTATGTGTTGAGAAAATAGCATCAATGTTGCAAGTTTGATAATGTGTTCTAGGCAGTAGTGATCAGTATTTTTCTAATATTATCTCAAGTCTTTGATTTTGTCTCAAACCAAACCAATAAGAATTAAAACCTTTGATTTTCGCTTTTTTCAGAGGAATGTTTAAAGATAAACCAGATTACAGGTCAGTGATGGAGAATCCTCCATCAGAGTTTGCCATTTCATAGATTTCCATGTGAAATCATATTACATTTACATTATGATACAGAAATGCTCACCCGAAATGGAGCAAATATTTGTAGGAATGGCAGTTTTGAAAAGTAATTTTTCCATTGTAGGCCTGGTGTCTTAATATTTTAATTAACATTGTCCCACATACTCATTTCTGTGATAATATACTTTCTTAGCATGATGATTTTTGAAAGAGATTTTGTTATAAAAAGGTGTTTTACTGCTGTCAATTACTCTGTTTTACGCCTTTATGCCAAAGCATCATTTCTACAAAAAATTTCTATTTTGTTGTGCAACTACTTGATATAATGTTTAATTTTAACCTGTTGTCTTCGTACAGATCTTGTGGTTACTAGTGAAGTTTGCCCTCCTTACCATCGAGCTCTGCGTCGTCATATTTGGCATCGGGTTCAGTCACCTGGACAGTAAATCTAGCATCAAGCTCATCCTTCTCATCACCTGCATCATCTCACTCTGTTATTCTGTAACACAAGTAAGTCATTGGTGGGGAGCAGGGTTGGCAGATTTAAATCAAGTTGTTGATATAAATTGATTTAAATTGTGGTTTAATTGGTGATTTAAACTGCGATTCAAATCAGTGATTTAGTTTGTTAATAAGAAATTGTGATTTGATTCAATTATTTGTTCTCAGCTCAAGATATTATTAATTTGTTTCCATGTTTTTTTGCATATTGCCTTTTAAGATATCAAATCATCTGTGGTGATAATCCTTTTTAGCATGATGAATGATTTTGGTGGAAGAATTTTTGTATTTTTTTATGTTTCATTTCTTTTTTTCTTTTGTTGTTTACGGATCTAGAATATTTTTCAAAATCTTTATACAAGGCATTCTCTTTATTAATTGACTTTATAATGCCAGAGGAAGTCCAGGGTTTATGAATTCTTTTTTTCTTCATTTTATTGCAAATGACAGGGAAATATTCATTATAAATATGATGAAATAAACAGTAAAATAAGTCAGAAGCATGATTGATATCTTTTGAGGCATGAATAGGTTTCCAATCTGTTTGAAATCTTCAATCTTGGTTTCATTTATCTGTCTTTTGAAACGGGGTTCATACCTAGGGAAATTAGTGCATTTTTTAGCAACATAAAATATGGAAAAGTGATCTGAAATATCCGAGTACAATCGACCTCCATCATATTCAATTTGAACTGCATGTAGTAAATATGTTGTCTATTACAGTAGCCGATTTATTAGAAATACGGGTAGGTTTTGTGATGACTGGAATCAAATTGTACAGAAACATAGAGTCAAGAATTCTCAGCTTTTCGTGTGGATATCGATATTGAATAAATTAAAGGGACGGTAAAGTCGCAAGTCGTGGGGGTTTGGACCTGGCCCGACTCGGGTAATATTCAGGAATGCTGCCCGTATACTTTCGGAAAACGAGCGCGCACAAATTGCGTGCAATTCCCTATGCAGCACGTATTCACCCGAAGAAAGGCGAACTAAGCCCAACTGACCCTCATCGGCAATTCTGTTCGCAGCTCCACGATTGTTGTTACGCACCACTGAACTCTACACTACGTAGCATAGAGTTCAGTGTTACGCACTGCCTAGCAATAGGGGCAAGAGTAAGGTAAATAAACGTACATGGATTACGAGCGGCGCGTCCCTTTAATATAATTGTAGTCTCCCATTAGATGTAATATTTTATTTGAATGCAGGCACTGGTCTGCAAAGATTGAAATAAACTTACCATTTGTCTTTCTGGTATTATGCATGGTGAGAAGACAAATTCTAAAGTTCGGCACAGTTCGGCACACACTGAGCTGAATGCTGAAGTGAACACGTACAACGTAGTGCTTGTATGACAATACGGTATACTGCTGTTTATGTCAATGGGTAATGCACCACAGCGCAGAAATCAGCATATGAGACACTGCAGTAAAATCAATGTCAGTACCTGAGAATATGATGGTGAAGAAGTTTTGTCAAATCATACCTCAGATCTTCGGAATTCAATAAAGTTGTTCTGGCAAGAAAAGGCAATGAAAGTTACAAGTCACATGACATTTCACAAGTCCAAAACATGAAATTTGAGGACAAATATTCAATCAGCATCCTCTCAACTCCTCCTGGCTTGCACCTTGCACAATTATTATTTTTTTGGTCAGGATGTGCGTTACTTTGTTATTCTTTCCATCATGGAAGTCCTCCAGAATTTTCACATCTATTGAAGACATCCCAGCTTACGTTGTCAATATCTTGAAGATACTATATAGCCACTGCAATGTGTAAAAGTGAAAGAATTCAATAACTAAAGTTTTGATTTAGAGCAAATTTTGATTTTGAATTAGATCAGTGATCTGAATTGTGATGTAAATCAGCTATTTAAATTGTGACTTAAATCAATGAATTCAAATATGATTTGAAATATATAATAAATAAAAATTTATTTTGAGGAGTAATTGATAGCACATCACCAGCGCAGTCATCTTTGCAGCCATCAGGTCACCCGTTGTGAGATGAGCACCCCGTTGAAGTTGGAAGACGACTTTAATTGGAAAAATCTAAGTTGCAGAACCACTTGTACTCTTTAGTGCTCTTTGAGGTCTCTGGACTTCGGACCAGACTTTGGTGGGTTAAACCGGTTGTATGAGCGCTCAACCATCCTTCTTCCCTCAGAGCATACATTTGGTTGTGGAACTAATTCCATCTGTCAAAATGCCTTTATGCTCCTAGAGAGGCAGACTGTGTAAGTTGCTCTCAAGGCAATATTTGATGCTGTGTCCAGGATTGATTTTCGTTTCCCACGAGGTATACCTAGGGAAGCCAGGCATTTGCTGAAAGTGTTGTTGTAGATACCTTGGCTTCCGACTTCTGTGGGAAAGTAGAACACAGTCCATCCTCTGTTTTCACATTCGGCAACCAGGTCTTGGTATTTACACTTCTTCCTGGCATATGCCTTGGTTAGGTTTTCTTCCGATGGGACTGTCGGCTCAATTAAAATGACATTCTTGGTAGATCTCGAGTAAACGATGATGTCGGGCCGCTTGGCAGTCTCCACGATTTCTGGAGGGAACACTATTTGTGTGTGTTCCTCATTCATCAGGAATAATAGTCACTTGCTTTGGTCAAAATATCTTTGACTTCCTGTTTTGGTAGTGGTAGCTCCGGATTCCTTTACGTTGTGCCATCTGCTGTACGGGAATGCGATGGAGGGGAGTGAAGTTTGATGTTTGTGTTGTTGGTATCTTTCTCTTATTTGCTTCTTCGATGTGTGGTGCCAATCCTGATACGATTGCTCTTAGGTGTGGTCATGTCGCCAGTTGTACATGTATCTCCCATTCTGAAATGAGTAGTTAAAACAGTTCAGGATGTTGAGGACAGTGCAATTTTGGTGGTTGCACCATTGGCACAGTGCTAAGTTGGTCTTGCCCCGTAGTCTTAGGTTTGAGTGTGATGGCAGTTGATTGTGGATGGCATTAATCCGGAATGACAGAAGTTCGGTTGACCACACATAGAGAAGCTTTTTCCATCATGTGTCAGCTTGCGTGGCAGACTCCCATCTCAGCCATTGCTCTTATTTGCACAGGTAGACAAGCATATCTTCTTCATCCACTTCTTTAACAAGAGTGGTGAGACATTTCCTGTGTTCTTTCTGGCTCATGTTTTTGACCAGTTTCTGTTTTTTCCTGAATCCAAGGCCCACTTGGTCAGTCTGACCGCGACTCATTTTATTCAGGATAAAAGTGACATTCTTTCTGTTCTTTAGATTTAAATTTATTGATTTAAATCATTGATTTAATTTATGATTTAAATCAATGATTTAAATTGCAATACAAATCCATGATTTAAAATGTTATTCAAATCAGTGATTTCAATTGTGATTCATATCAATGATTTAAAGTTTGATTCAGACCACTGGTTTAATTTGTGATGTAAATAGTGATTTAGATCAATGATTTAAATTATTGTGATTTAGATCAGTAATGTAAATTGTGTTTAAAAGTGATAGGCTAACATTGTGGAGTTTCAATTTAACAAATTGTCAAACTTTCATATCTGAGCTACATAGTAGTGTTCAAATGTACAAAGAAATACCTTAGAATACAAAAGTTTGGAAACCTATGCTGCCAATGGCAAGGTATGCATGAATAAACAATTTTTACTCCGATGGATGATAAAATAGCCTAGATCTGCACACAGTAAGTCTATGGGAGGAAATGGGCTGGTGAATCCGGTCAATTTGAATGCTTGTAGATTTTCACTTTTTTAAAGCACTAAACCATCATTTGGAAATACAACTTTTTTCAGGGCTTCATTTTTAGACCTTATCAAAGACACTTGGAGGGTGGAGGATTATGTAGCTCACATTTTTTTAACTGTGGTAAATATTAGCCAGAGAGCAAAATACACAAGTGATCCTATACAAAAAGGACACTTTTCACTGTTACCCTTTAGTTTCCTTTACACGCATACAAATTCATAAATTATCATATATTACATAAGATGTTTTGGCTTCTTTGTCTTATCTGCACGACAGGGTTGTTTAGAAATCCTCTATCCCGACCCCCACTATGAGGCTCCAGACCAACATGACATCTTTACCCATGGAGGCATGATATTCTGGTGTGTGACGTCAGCCATCTTTTGTCTGGTAAGTATTATTTTCTTTATTTCCCATAACATTAAAAATCCTACGTTATCCTGTTTCTGTAAACTGAAATTACTGGGGTACCTTTTCTGAAAATTGAAGTGTCTGTATTGTTCCATTTTATCTGTGTTTTCTGTGTTGAAAGTCTAATTTCTCACAAATTGCATTTTCTTCATACTTGTAACTGCCCTGATTTTTTTTTTCACATAAGTCTCTTTTTCCTCTAACATTGTACATGATAAAGTGTGGGCCTCATGCATCATCTGTAGGCTGTGCTCCTTGTAAATTTGTGCCATACAATGAAATCAGCCTACTGGAAAATTTTGATCTCCGCAGTGTTATTACATAGTCACTGATTTACACAAGATAATCCTGAAGATTTTTGTGTAGAACAATTTGTTATGAATCACTGATTTATGAGTGTTTTTAAAGCAATTTAAATGGCTCGTAAGTCTTAAAAAATATTGTTCAATGCCAGTTAAAAACAAAAAGTGACAATTACACAGAATTTAAGTTTCTTTGTATATTTAAAAATCCTTTGTATGTTCTGCAGGACAGAAAATGTAACAAGGGCTCCAATAACTGAAAACTTGAATTTTTTTCTATACTGTCAGTATGAAAGGGTGTTGATTTCAAACCTATCATGTAGGAATTGATTGTTAGTTTTAGACTCTGATGAAAACTTTCAATATATCTGCATGGCAATACCAAATGGTGAATAACATTTTGGGAATATGTTTATAAATTTCACTTTTTCATACCGCCATTGTATTCTGATTTTTTATCCATCCATTAATATCATGAGGAGGAGGAGCTTTAGATATTATATTAGTCTATATTATTTATGTTTGAATAATATATCCATTGTGAAATTATTTATTTCTTTTTTCTCTCACCTTTATTACAGGGATATGTAATTGTCCTTTTTCTGCCATGGACACCAGTGAGGAATAAAATCCAGCTACCAGGTATGTCATGCATATGGTTTGGGGGGAGATTCAGATTTGGGGTGTTTCTCCCAGTTGGAGATGTACATGACCACCAGTAAAAGCTCTAAATCAAGTATATTGCAATATTGGTTAATGGAGTACATGTTCCACACTTCGAGTACTTCCCCCGAATGGTAACTATCCATTAAGAATAAATCAGTGATGCCAACTGTTCCACTTTTGCTGTATTTGTTATGCTTTTATGCTTAAAATGTGGCCGTAGTGTTTCTGATAGATTAAACCCTATAGAAGCCAAAACAGCAAAAAAAAAATCAATTTTGGCACAAAAATCCTATGGGAGCTGTATACTGGTCATACCATACCACACTATAATGCTTCTTTTTCTCAGAAGATTTTGATTCTGTTTGTTAAATCTCATACATGTAGGGCCCTGTTGAGGCTCCAAACTTCTACAGGAAATTGCTATTTTTTTTATTATGCTAATTTATGCAAATTTATTCAAAGTCACAAAATTTGCTACTTCTGTTTATTTCTTAACACACTTTGATTCTGTTTGTTTTCTTTGAAAGATCTTGGTGTCGGCTTCCAGACTTCTATACAGAATTTTTAAATTGGTTAATTATGAAAATAAATTAAACTTTAATCAACCTTTGTAAAAAAATCAACTGGTTGGTGACGATTTGATTTCACTATAACAGTCATTTTCCATAGACCCCGACACGAATGAACCCATACGCAGTCCAGCGTTTAAAGGCAAGGTTCACCCTGACATCAAGTTGGTTTTAATCAAAGCAGAACAATGGGAGAGACATATTAGTGAAAGTTTGGCGAAAATCCATCAAAGAATAACAGAGTTATGAAGTTTCACAGTTTTAAATTTGTGACGTCACATGCGAGCAGCTCTCCATATGTCATGTAATAAAAATTCCATAAATTGCAATTTTTTAATAGTTCATGATAATTGAATGGGGTTGTTTCGTAGTTTCATGTGTGGAATAATGTTTCTGATAATATATTGAATGCACAAATAAAATCATTTTCAAATTTCTGAGAAAACGGCACTTTTATGGAATTTATATCACATGACATATGGGGAGCTGCTCGCATGTGACGTCACAAATATAAAACTTTGAAACTTCATAACTTTGTTATTCTTAGGTGGATTTTCGCCTAACTTTCACTAATATGTTTCTCTCATTGTTCTGCTTTTATTAAAGCCAACTTAATGTCAGGGTGAACCTCGCCTTTAACAAATTACAATCTGTCACAGCTTTCTACTCGCAGGAACAGGAACTGGAATCTTTGTTTTTAATTTCTTGTATTCCCACAGCTAAACGATCCTTTTATATCTACATTGCAACGTTAGCCTTACTCAACTTCTGTCAAGCCCTGGCGAGTGGTCTAGTTTACGATCACGTTCAGCCTGCTATATGGTACGTACACAAATACAAACTATTATGGATCGTCAACTCACAGCGCCCCCATTGGCAAGATGTAACCAGCTTGTGGGTTACCATCACTATAATCCAGTAGCTGGCAATGTGGTTGTAGTGCTGTCGCCGAGAAATTATTTGGTTTTGCATGTGAGAACTACATGTATGGTCCCACAAGAACAAGTTTAAGCAATATTTGATGATTAGAAAAATGAAAATGAATAAGTAAATAGGGTTTTAAAATTGTACCTTCTAAAATTGATGTATAGCAGCATCTGTCTGTTGTCCGTCCATAACGCTTATGAAACTTGAATAACTTCGCAATCATTTTCTCATTTGAAACGGAACTTCGATGGTAGATGCCTTACCTTACAGGGACCTTAATGTTATTTGGGGATCAAAGGTCATGTATGTAGGTCAAATATTAAAATATACCTGCAAGTTTCTACTCAAGTAACGTTTCAACCATTAGCCTGTAAGTTTAGATGGTAGATGCCTTACAGGGACCTCACTGTTATTTGGGTGTTAAATGCCACATATGTAGATCAAAGGTCAAATTAGGTCAAATGTTAAAATATACCATGCAAGTTTTTATTGCGGTTGGTAGTTAATTCTTGTTATTTCACTGATATTCAGAATTAATTTCCTACAATAATTGCACGCAAATATGGAGAGACACATTGCGACCATTGCCTTGTTCATGAACAAATGGTAGGTGATTTATTCTGAGAATAAGCATTAGTTGGAATCTTATCTCATTCACTCCATTACAAGCTTGTATAAGAAATGTTGACCCTTATACTCCCCGAATTGCAAAAAAAAAAATAATACAAAAAAGAAAGGACAAATGCATATAAATAGATAAATAAATTACAATTGAAGTAAATAAGTAATAAACATGTAAATATGTTCGAGCCGAACATAGACGCCCGGCACACTGACAAATGTAATAAGTATGCGTCTCTGACTAGTGATATCCGAGACCAGGGGTATTCATGTAACCTCCTTTGTGTGGAGATAGGTTCAAGGGGATATGTTTCCAAAGAAAACAAAGGAAGAATCAAATCCCTTCTGAAAGTAATGAAACAGGGTAAGACTATGAAAACAGTACTGAACAATGTCAGCAAACTGAGTGTAATGTCAAGCTACTCGTTGTTTATCGCAAAGGATGAACCAACTTGGGTTAACCCGAAAACTCTTAATGTTCAATAGACTGATATATCTTACTTAACATACCGTTGCATTGCCGTTTGCATTGCCGTTGCAAAATACCAATTTCCTTTAGTTAAACCCGCCCCCCCCAAAAAAAAAAACAACAACAAAAATTGTGGATTCTTTACTATTATTCCGAACAATATCGATTGACTCAAATTCCAATGCCCCCCTCACTGCAATAAATTATACTTTCACATTCAAGGATGCAATGACCACGATCCAAGCTTGAACCTTAGTATTTATAACTATAATAACATGCAATAGAACAAACATGTATGCTATAATATTCGTATTATAAATGTGTTAAACATGTATTCATAAAATTAAATAACACTTTATTTGTTTAAATTTAGACATAGACTCTTTAATATTTGTTTTTTTCACGAAATAATTAATGATGAATCATAAAATCTATTTTCCACAAATAGCTACGAATAATTTTAAGATAATTATTAATTTTATTACATACATGTTGAACAAGTTATTTGTGTGAGACTGATACGCCACAGGCATTTTGTTATCGTTTTGTTATTTTGTTTTCAAATTGTTACTTTGTGTTTGTTAAAACCTGTTTTGTTTATGAGTTTGTAACCCTGCCTACTGCGGCCGTGAAAAGAATATCTCCTTCTCTTCCGGCAAAGGACCTGGGTGTATCTGTTTGTTACATCTTTAATTTGATTTGATTTGAAATAAAGATGATTTATATATTAAATATATAAATAAATGAATGAATAGATATGTTAATAATTGAATGATTATATAAGTAAAGATGTTAATAAATTAATTAATAGATAAGTAAATATGTTAATAAATGAATAAATAAATAAATAAATAAATAAAATCTTCTTTTTGTTTACATTTTTCTTCCCAGTTTGGCAGATCTGACATCGCTTTTGTACTTCACCTTCTTTGCACCTCTTATATACATCACGTTTCTTCATAATTTTTTCAAGTAAGTCGTTTATTGTGGCATGTATTTTAAATACAGAAATGTTGTATTTGCAACATAGTGTGCCTGCACAGTATTTTTTAATGGGTGAAACTTCAAACTTGTTTGCTAGCAAGTTTATAGTTTGTTCTTCAGCTTTGATGTTGAGCATCCTTTAAAGATAAAGGCTAACATTGTGGAACTTCAGTTTAAAAAACTGTCAAACTTTGATAACTGAGCTCCATAGTAGTGCTTATATGGACAAAAAAAATCATCCTAGCATACAAAAGTTCGGAATGTTATGGTGCCACTGACATGGTATGCATGGATAAACAAATTAGTACTCCACCCGAGTTTCAGTTAGTCAGACCTGTAACACAGTAGTCTATGGGAGGAAACAGACCAGGTCAGGAGGTCACACTGGTTTTTCACTCTTTCAAAGCACTAGATGACCACTTTGTAGTGCATTTTTTTTCAGGGATTCATTTTTAGACCTTATCAAAGACAGCATGGAGGATTATCCAGCTCAGATATTTTAAACTGTGTTCAATGTTAAACTGTGGCTTTAATCTGATTCTTAAGATAGAAACTCTGCCACTTTTTGTGACGACAATGTCCATTAGTTTTGTACACAGATTTTCACTAAGTTTACTGGTAATTTTTCTGAGATGTCAGTTGAAAAGGTAACCAAATTCTTTAAGGAAAAGCAAGAAGAAATCAGATTTTGATGACAAAGGAGAAATTTAAACCAAATGTGAGACCTTCTTTCTGTCCCGATCTTTGTTCTCGTACAGGGCATCAAAACAACTTTTGTTGCTGTCCTACGCGTCGCAGCCCGACGAAAACGACGACGAGTCACACCACCTGCCTTACTCCATCACCCGGGACGACAACTTCAGCACGTCGCTCTACGACAGCACCGAGTTCGGCCAGTCGGGCAGCCCCCCTCCGATCACGGGTCACCTGACCTTCAGCATAAATGCTCAGATGGAGCCCGTTCCTGAAGACCATCACGATTCAAAGGGATCGTAGCTTTGACAGTATTGAAATGTGAGTCTTAAATTTAGGGTTTCTCTTTTGTATGCCTAAAGATTAACATTGTGTAAATACCGGTACACCGATATATAGAAGAAAATACCATTAAGAACCTTCAACAAATTAAAGCTAGAAACTTGGGTTTTATGAGAAAAACTAATAACCATATGCTACCAGAATACTGTTCCGTGAGTTTAAATTTTGCTCAAATTGCATAACACGGTTATGTGTACATTCGCATGACCAGCTGAGCACAGTGGTCAGTGGTTGACTGCATATGATGATATGGTCAAGCGGATGAACTCTGCGTGACCTTGGCTAGCTGCCGATCGGACAAATTTGGAACTTACAGAATTTAGAAGTTTAACAATCCAGATTTTCACCAAACTAATAATTCTACCCAAAGATTCTATGAGAGTTGTTTCTATGAGAGTTGTATACTAATCTTCACATAGTGAATGATTTAACCTAATTTCATTCATTTTGCCATTTTTTGGTGTGCAAATCCTGTACTGCCCTCCCACCCCCCCCCCCCCCATTGACAAAAGGGCATAACTGACATTTTTTTTTCTTCAAAATTGAGTTATACAGGGTGGCCCAGAAAGAATGCTACGAGTATAATCGCTAATTTCTTCACCATTATTGGCAAAATGTCATTAATTTTTATTTCGTTGGTTAGAACGAGGGCATTCCAGGCTTTCATAAAGAAGACGATGCTAGCTACATCTCCATTGTCATCGCGGTTTGTCTGGTATGCGGGCTGGTATGGCAAGCTCAGAGGCCACAAATTCTAGGCGTTCCGATGACCGCAAGCTGTAGAACAAATTGGGCCGATTCTGCGGAAATTGCATGCCTGCCGAAAGATGGCCCTAGAATCAAAACGCCCTACTCAAATCAATTGATATCTATTGGTATTTTTTGGAAAAAGATTTCTAACCAAATAACAATTAATTGACATTTTGCAATAATAGGTGAAGAATAGCGATTATACTCGTAGGCATTCTTTCTGGGCACCCTGTATATGTAGGTACTCAGTAACATGTATATATCGCAGGAAAAAAATATTGATTGCAAGTGTCCCTTTGTTTCATAATCAAAGGACACTGAATGGGGCTTTACGTGTTGAACAAAAGACATTTTGCTCAATATCTCCAAAACACCAAAATGTCAGTTATGCCCTTTTGTCAAGGGGGGGGGGGGGAACTGTACCCAATCTTTAATGCTGAACAAACAGAATTTGTATGTTTATGAGCAGTCTTGGTCTTGGGACAACACATGTAGACTACATCCCTAATGTGAGTTGATGAAATTGCTCTTGCCAGCTACATGCAAATGACCAGCTCAGAATTGAATAATTAGTTTTATCTTTCTCTCTTTCTGTCCACAGATATTGAAAGGAAATGGGAATGGGAAAGCAGTCCAGACTGATGCGAAAACCAAATCAGTTAAAATGGATGCCAATATACACTGAATGGAGTGTATATCCGGACAGGAAGGAATCATCTTGGATCTGAGAAGAGCATGCTGATTTGAAATTCAGCGTGTCCCAGAAAAAATGTCCCTCTTATAGACCACCAAATAATTACCAGAATCAAGTTTTATACTTTCAAGTAAGTTTACATATTTAAAAAGCCCACTTGATTTGTAGTTCCTGTAAAAGTTCCAAGGGTATCGTTTCATTGGTTTTGAATACATACGATCTTATGTAGCAGCAGTGCTTTCCAGCCATTCCTAGTTTGATAAAAAGAAATGCACACCACAGACATTCTATACCTTACTCAACGACTGTGTTAATGTTTTTGTTCACTTTTCAACATGAAAACTATTCAAAGTTCAGTTCTACTTGTTATGTTTGCTCTCACAGAATGTGTGAAAGCACATTTGTAAACTTTAATTTTTCCTCCTGCACGTCCTTCCATCAGGTTGATGCATTGATGTAGCACTGCAAACTTGGAATGGGCTGAAAAGCAATGCTCTTACATAAATAAAAGACTGTGTACTCAAAATCAATGAAGCGAGACCATTGACATTTTCACAAAAGTTTGAAAATAAATTTGGCTTTGTAAATATGAACACTGAATTCAGAATGATACTTGATTTTGGATTTAATTTAGAAGTCAATCAGAGGGACATTTTTGGGGGGACATGTTGTATGATCATGATTGAAACTAAACCCTATACAGGGTGGCCCAGAAAGAACGCAACATCATCAGTCAAATGTCATTGTTTTTTGTTTCATTGTTTAGAACATTCTTTTTCCAAAAAAATTATACCGTGGCCATTGATTCTGAGTAAGGCGTTTGGATTCTAGGGCCATTTTTCTGAGGTAGTGTATTTTCCCAATTGTCCTACTTTCTCAACTTCAGCGATCCTCGAAACACTGAGATATACTCCCATCACGGCTTGCCATAGAATAAGCTCCATAGACAAACCGCAATGACAGTGTGAACCATAGGCGTACGCAGGATTTTTCCAAGGGGGGTGTTTTTCCGCGGCCAAATCCTAGGTTCCACATTTTTCTTGGTCACGCCAGCCGCTGAAAACTCGCTCGGAGGGGGGGTAGTGACAAACATTTTTTTCCCCAAATCCAAGGTCCAAAATTTTTCCTCGTATTGTCTTCCATATCAAAGCAAGGGCAGTCATGCTCCTTGTCTGTGCAGCTCATTTTATGGCACGCCATTACGCGACGCCAGAATAATATCAGTGTTCCGGAACTGTTTGAAAGGAAAAAGAAACAAATTTGGGAAATTCCTTTGCCTCAGAAAAGTGGCCTTAGGATCCAAACGCTTTACTCAAAATCATGATCATGACATCATTTTGTTGGAAAATAAATGTTCTAAGCAGTGAAAGTAAAATTAATGACATTTGGTCGATGATGTTCAAGAAATTTACGATCGAAAGTGTTGCGTTCTTTCTGGGCCATTCTGTATAACAAATTTGCCTGTTACAGTGATTTGTGGTAATACTTCGCTGGACTAGAAGGAAAAGATCAATCTTGAGACTTTCACCTCTAATTTATGTGCTAACTGAAAGAAATATTAGTAACTATGATCAGTAAATATTGAATATTAAGATAAGTACTAAAATTATTTGTGTCCATATGATTTGGAGACATGTTGAAAAAAAAAATGGGGGAAAAATACTTGTTGCGTGAGAAAATATTTAATTCTGTTTGTATGTTATGGGATAAAGAACTGTACATAGACTTTTTGGGCTTACTCCTGTGTTATAGGCTTATCAGTAAAATCAAAGCAGCAATGTATGAAATAGATAACTGTTTCATTCGTTTGTGAATCTGTAGTCAGTGCATTCTTAGGCGCTTTCACATATCCAGCAGTTGGTTCCTAACTAACAGCAATCTTCCACAAGATTTGGGTAAAGTAAACACATGAAATTTCCTGTAAAACGTTTCCTAACTTTGTAGGAAATTTCGCCAGCTCCAGAAAACTTCCTGTGAATGTTGAGTGTATGTACACAAACTTCCAGAAGTTTCGTCGATTGCCCTTGACCATGACTTTCACAAGTAGCCTAATGGCTAACTGGTAAGTGAAGGTTTGTTGTGTTCTGCACTGCTGTTTGATGGATACTCTATCATTAAACTTGTGAAAGTCTCTTGGAAGAAAAACTTTTGGAAGTTTTGAAATGTGAATGCACTTCCTGCAGATTTTTTCTCCCCTGCAATATTTGTTTGTTTTGTTTTTTTAATTCGAATTGCAGTGTGCGATTGTGAAAGAATGAGACCAACCAGCCTTTGGACCAGTATTGAGACATGTAAATATATATGTGTGTATATTATGTATTAATATTCATATTTTTCATGTTTTGAAAGGGAAGATGATAATTTGCCTTAAGGAGGACATTTGGAGTCAGGCAGAATTGAATTCCCACTTTTGTGTTAATCTTTATTTTTGTAACATTATGTATGTTTTTGATGAGGAGTGGAACAGTGGATGTTAATGTAAATGCACACTTATCAAAAAATCTGGAATAGTTCTTTCCCAATATGTGATCTACAATTCCCAATGGGAGAAAATAAAGCAGAGTTACAAAAATATGAAAATATTCAGAAAGCCACTTCCCATCTTCATTTTCATACATTAATGAATTAAGTCTGTAAGGCATTCCTATAGAAAATATATGCTCTTTTTTTCTTTTCACCAAAAAAAGATCAAACAATACATTCCACATCTTTTTCCTCGTTTACCTGTTAATATGCCATGAAAATTGCATCTCTGTGGACATTGTGTGTATGATGCGGTGCATATTTGTGACTTTGGCATGTTAAGAGTTAAAGAAGAAATTGCTCGATTAAAATTTTATTTTGAAAATGCTGATATTATTCATCATTGTTACGCTTCTAGTGGCATTTGTTTACTTTATGAAATGCTTCTGGTAGAAAAATGATTTGCACCCATTCGTTAAAAAAATATGTAGATGTAATTTTTTTTTCACATGTATGGGATGTGGTACTACATATTTTAGTAAACACAATAATGGATTTGTCAAGATATTATTGAATAATCAACAGATCAGAATTAGTAAAGTTTGGGATGGTGGTAATGTTTAAAGAAGTTATATTTTACCAGAAACACTAATCCATTGATTATTATCCATGGAATATTTATTCTTTCATTTATTTTCTGCACTTTGATAGTAACCTTGCTTATAGTACTATTCATAGATCAGATTCCCAGGTTATCTATTGCATTCATTCATATATGTACACAGAGAATTATACAAAAAAGCAAGAAAAAGTTGCTCTAGCAAAAGCATCGTATTTTCCTTTGCAATTCTAGAAAAAGTGAAGACAGAAATATATCATATATAGTGTACTTCACAGACATTTAGTGCAAATTGTCATGAAAGTAAACATTACAGGAAATACAGGTGGGTATACCTGTAGATTTTCCAGACAATTTTCATAGTCTGTATGTATTTTTCTTTTGAAATGGCAGATAAATAAGATGGCAATGCATACTTGAAGTTACATTAAGACACAGAAAGAAAATATAAAAACAAAAAGAATTTATATTATGGTACTTGTTTAGCAGAGACATAATGCTCTGAAGTTGTGCCAGCACAACAAAATTATTGACCATTATAATCATTGTAAATATATTGGAAAATATGTACTACATCCTGGAGTGAAATATATATGAGGTGTAACCTTACCAGGACAAATATAAAATTATATATATTTTTTTCTTCCAAAGAGTAGTTTTGAGCATTTTTGTATATATTTATTATTTATCAAAAGATTATTCCATAGTGATGTAACATATGCCATTGTCGGTTAGTTGTGCGGTATCTTGGGTTATTAAATTTCGACATCTTTTGGATTTGCTTTGTCATAAAGGAAGTGTTTACAGTTATGTCATTTACAATTTTTGAGGTTTAAGTTTTGTTTAGTTCATCAGAAAGATCACTTTATAACATTGCGTAAGCCCAATTTAAAAAAAAAAAGAACTTTGCTATCTGACAGACTATATGATGGTGTTTGAATGGACAAATAAATACCCTAGAATACAAAATTTTAGACAGTTATGCTATCACTAGCAAAATATGTACAGATAAAAATGAGCTCTTGAATTATTGTTAGCTAACAAACAGTAGTCTTTTGGTAAAACTGGAATGGTTGCTCAATGATTTTCACTTTTTCAAAGCATTTAAAGACGCTATATAACACTGTGGAAGACCCTTTTAAAAAATTGTCGAAGTTTGCTATCTGACATATCTGACAGTTTTTGAATGGACAAATGAACACCCAAGAACACAAAAGTTCGGACAGTTATGCTGTCACTAGTACAATATGTGCAGATACATATTGGCACATTAATTATTCTCAGCCGATAGGAAATTCTGCAACTCAGCAGTCTATGGGGAAAGCTGGAATGGTTTCTCAATGATTTTCACTTTTTTGAAGTACTTAATGATCGTTTTAAACTGCAATTTTTTCAGGGCTTCATTTTTAGACCTTATCAGAGACCCTGGTAGCATGGGAAATCATCTAGCTCAGATTTTTTAAACTGACATTGTTATACAATGGCCTTAATGATTGCTTTAATCTGCAATTTTTTTCAGGGCTTTATTTTCAGACTATGTCAGAGGCACTAGTAGCATGGGGGATCATGTAGCTCAGATTTTTTGAACTGGAAACATTGTTGAAACAATGCCTTTAAATTAATCTGTTGAACCATTTTAGTTTTAGTTCAGAAACTTGTCAAATAGTTTCAATCATCCTTAAATTTGTAATACATAATAGGTCGGATCTTTCATGTGTAACCATACAGCATACAAAAAATGCAAGATCTTTGGTTAAATGTTAGATTTTAACGTGTTGGAAACTAAGTACGAGTTAACTTGCGATTGGGTCTATGGAAAATGTGTGTTATAGTGAAATCAAATCGTCTTCAATGGGTTAATATATGAGGCATAAGATAGTATCAACTTGAAACTGGAAGAATTCAATGGTCCAACTAATTTCCAACATTTGTAATGAGACAGAAATGGCTTTATTGAATATGACTTCAATCTAGTTGTACAAACTTTGTGTATGAATGAAATAATACATATATATATATTTCCATTATCACTTGGAATATTTTTGTGACATATATGTAACTTGGTGATGTGCATATTCTGCAAAGATGTGTATATA
>JZLH01S0009582.1:950-13110 GCA_001188425.1 Eucidaris tribuloides
GATGAAAACATGTCACTGTGACCTTGACCTTTGACCTTTCGACCTCAAAATTAATAGGCTTCCTGGGATCCATGCTAGTATCATACGCACCAAATTATATGAGGCTAAGTTAAGTTAAACTGAAGTTATGGCGTTTACAAGGAAAAGTTAATGGACGGACACCGAGCGTGATACCAGCTGTGCGTATAAAAATGTGAGCTACATAATCCTCCATGCTCTAAGAGTCTTTGATAAGGTCTAAAACTGAAGGCTGAAAAATTGTATTTCGAAATGATTATTTAGTGCTTTAAAAAAGTGAAAATCGTAAGTTGACTGGATTCACCTGCCAATTTCCTCCCATAAACTTACAATGTGTAGATCTAGGCTATTTTGTACTCTGCCTGAGTACTTGGTTTATCATTCATATCTTGCCAGTGGCAGCATAAATTTCCAAACTTTTGTATTCTAGGGTGTTTATTTGTCCATTCAAACACTATTATGTAGCTCAAATAGTAAAGTAAATGTTTTAAATTGAAGCTCCACAATGTTAGCCTGTGTCTTTAACAGCAATGAAGATCTACCAGGGTTCCCAGCATTTCAAGAAAACAAAAATCCCTGATTTTTCCCTGATGAACTCTCAAAATTCCATGATAATTATTTAAACGCATTTCCAGTTTCACGTGTTAGCTATGCTGTTTGCAGAACTATTTGCAGTATAAAACACTACACATGCAACAAAATATAACAGGGTCTGAATGACTACTTTCGATTTTTGGGCCAATCAAAATTCCCTGACTTTTCCCTGATTGGCAAAAAAAGTAAAATAGTTTTCCCATCTGAGCTACATGATTCCCCATGCTACCCTTGTCTTTGATAAGGTCTAAAAATGACGCTCTGAAAAAAAATGTATTTCAAAATGATTATTTAGTGCTTTAAAAAAGTGAAAATCGTAAGTTGATCGGATTCACCTGCCCATTTTCTCCCATAGACTTACTGTGTGTACACCTACGCTATTTAAACTCGCCCCGAGTTTTAATTGTTTATTCATGCATAACTTGCCATTGGCAGTGTAACTTTCCAAACTTTTTTATTCTAGGGTGTTTGTCCATATGAACACTACTATGTACTTTGAGATATCAAAATTTGACAATTTTTTAAATTGAAGCTCCACAATGTTAGCCTATTACTTTAACAAATTAGGATTGGAATTAGGGTTTAGGATAATTGTCCAGGATTGGGGTTAAAAAAAAACCGACCCCTTCTTGGCAGACATCAATTCAAGTTAACATTTCTTAATCTCTGGATTGGATCAAATGAACATTTCTTGATTTCTCATGTAATTACACACGTGAAACCATAAATTCCTCCCTTTTGCAACAAACATCACAGAGGGTACTGCCCAGAAACATCCTTGAAATTTGAGCAACAGAGCAAGCAAGTTCAATATTTCTGGTAAACCAGCGCATCAGAGACGTGCACAGCTCCTCCGGCTTTCACCGTTTCCCCGACTCCCGTCCCAGCTTATTGCTACCATCTGAGAATTGTGCTTGGATTTATGCACAAACACTAAAATGTTGCCAATTAAAGGGCAAAGCAAAACAAAATTAAATAAATCAGATTTTTTTTCCATCTCAAGGTAATTGTAAAATTTTTCATAAAATGGGTCAACATGATAATACTTGGTTAATGAACACATGAATGAAATGTGAACATTGCAGGAGAACCTAAACTGAAATTGTGTAAGATATGATCGCAGAATTTCATAGGAAATGTTCATACATGTAAATGTGCATACAATTATGAATCAAGTGCCTACAAAACAGATTTACAAATTCTGCGTAGAAGTTATATGCATAGTATAGAACTTCACCTGTTCACCACACAAATCATTCAAAAGTGATCCACAAGGAAAGGAGATTGTGCACTTTAACCCTTTAGCACCTGAACCGCCCAAAACCGCCCCTCTTATTACTCCCTAGACCGCCCGAAACCGCCCGTCCGTAAAATGTGCCTTCCCTTACCAACATCACTAACATTTTGTTAACATTTTCATAACCTTTTTTAAAACACAGCAAAGGTTACATTCAAACCTTTAATGCTTGGGTGGAATATGTTAACATAATGGTAATTTTGAAAGGTTAAGGTTAAACTAAAAATGTCAGTTAACCTTGTTTAGACATGAAATATTTAAATGAGCTTAAACTTCAAAGGTTAAGCAAAGGTTAACATGAAAGGTTAATGCTCCTGAAATGTTTAGCATATTAAAAAGATTAGGGTTAGGCTTCTTAACCTTAAAAGTTGAGCTTCTTAAACTTAAATGCTAGTTAACCTTGTATAGATGCGAAATATTTAAATGAGCTAAACCTTTCCAAGGTTAAGATGCTGTTCTCTAACATTTAAATATTAACATCTCTGAAAAGGAAATTAACATTTGCTATCATCTGAAAGGTTAAGGATATACTTCCTAAACCTTTCAATTTTTTAAGGTTAAATAACTTATATAGATCTACACACATTAAGTCTATGGCAGGAAATGGGCATGGTGAATCTGGTCAACCTGAATACTCGTAGATTTCATAGAACAGTTAGTTCTGCTTTTCCATCCATTTCTGCAAGATCCTTATTTCCAAGTTAATTGTACTAATATAATAAAATTAATACATTTCAAATATGAGTCTTGGTTTGATGGACATCCAATAAAAATTAGATACCCAGATAATCAGTTGTCGTGGTTGGCTTTACTTTGTGAATGAGTAGCAGCAGAAAACATTACACAGATCTGTTAACATGGGACTGTATAGTGTACAACTGCATGAGTACAACTTACAAATTGCAGAGCTTGCAGAATACAGTCCAATTACCATAAAATACTTACAATCCAGTTGTAAAAATCCTTCTTGCCTGAACTCTGGATATCCATTGTACTTTTACATGATAAATTTTATTCATATTATCAAAAGGAAATGAAGAAAAAACAATGCAAAAGAAGTGTAGCTTGGAGCCTCAAAAATGCCATGAGGCAATTTTTGAAAAAAAGCTTAGCATTTCGATTTTATTTCACTAAAGGCTAAGACTTAGAAAATTTTCTGCCAAAGCTGGCGAAAAGGCTTAGCACTTAGTTTTTTTTCAGTCAAAGGTTAAAATCTTTGTCAAAAGGTTTAATGATTACTGAATGTGTCCTGAAAGGTTGAATTGTAAAGGTTAAGGTTAAGTATTCGCAGATTGTGAGACTTACATGGTAAGAAAGGTTAAGAAAATCCTAACATTAACCTTTAAATGTCATTGAAAGATTAAGAAACTGCTATCTTAAGCTTTCCATTGGGTAAGGGTTAGTATCCATTGTACACCCGTAGTTCACTGAAACGCCCAAAACCGCCCGTCCGTAAATTCAATTGCGCTCTAGTATACATTCTACGCCCATCTTTTGTGCGCCGTTGAGGGCAATATTGCTGTACCTTCCAGGGAACCATAAGCCATTATCTACAGAGTCTTCAGTGGCTAAAGGGTTAAAGGCAGGAAATCTCTTTTGCATGCCTGAAACTTAACATTGTGTAAATAAAATGCCATTTAGAAAGAAATGCCATCTGGGAACCTTTAGCATAATATAGGAGCTAGAAACTCAGTTTTAGTGGAATTATAGTGACCGTCAGACTCTGATTTGAATTTTTTTCTCGCAAGGAAAAAATTCCTACCATGTAACGTACACTAAACGGCTATTGTTTTTCTTTCACATTTTTTAGATTCTAGGTAATTACTGACCCCCAGATTTGACAGACATGCCCTTCATCATAACCAAAGAGCATGGGTTATCTTTTCCTGGTCTGCAAGGATGTTTGCAAATGAGATCCACTGCCTTTTAAGGTGAACCATCACATGAATTTAATGTACATGTATACCTGTAAGTTTGGATTAATTAAAAATAAAAAATAGCTTAAATTTTGCAGTTGAAATACTAGCCACTCTGTGTATGTTTAGCCGTTTTCACCCAGACTTCACGGAAAATGGTGATTGTCAGTACCAGATTATTTTCACAAATCTAAACACATTTTGCAGAAAAGTCTTGTTTCATATCATTCATAAAAATAACAGATTTGGGTATAATATATCCACCTGCAGAACTTGTGCCAGTGATATACCTAAACCCGTTTCCGCTAACTGCTTCACAAGATAACAGCTACCCAAACATTCACTACAGACGTTTCGCAAAACCATGGAGTATTTGTTAGATGCACAACAATAACTTCATCTGTCAGTACCCTTTCTTTGATCAATGTCGGGCGAAGGTGGCCAACGCACACCCGTCCAACAGGCTTCCCCGTCAAATGTTTTTAAGAGATCAACTAGTGGAAGCAAAGCTCACGAGTTATGGCAAGCGCCGGGACCGGGGCCAACATCAATGCCGGCAATGTCTGCGGTGCTGCAAAACCAATTTACCAATTTGGGAAAGCATGCGTGCTCCGCACAAAGACATGATTGTATATACAGGCCTCTGCTTTTATCAATAAATGAAGACATTTTTTTAATCATGGGCACATCGACTGTGACAGGTCAAAACGGCAGTGGCGTTGTTTGTACCGCAAATGGTGTTTCCCCAGCTTTGCATGTCATCTTTCGGATGCCCCCACTACTACTAGACACACAAACCGTACTGTCTGCACTTCTGCCGAAATACGCAGATGTTTTCGCTCCTGAAAATTAAAAGTAATAAGGGATGTTGCCCGTTTATTAAACATTTAACAGGAAGTGTGAAAAATAAAATGAAATAAAAGGTCCATGTTTACGCCTTGACACACTCTACCACTGATCTTGATGTAGCTAATCCCTTGACAATACCCAGAAATGAGAACAAGCAGCAAAATATGTGACCTGTCACCACAATATCCTGATAGAGTTGCACATCCTATGAAACATTTATTGGGTGAAAAATGGTAACATTAAAACTTTTGCAACATGTGAAGGTCATACAACCTTTGATTTTTTAGGACGCTTCACTTTCATACTTGCGCCTTTCCTTACCTTGGGGTCGTGCGACTTTATCAGGGTATCATGGTAACAGGTCACATACTGTATTGTCCAAGTCTGAGGAAATGAGAAATTTAAAGGCAAGGGTCACCCTGACATCAAGTTGGTTTTAATAAAAGCAGAGCAATGAGAGAAACCTATTAATTTTGGTGAAAATCCACCAAAGAATAAGAGAGTTGTGAAGTTTCAAAGTTTTAAATTTGTGATGTCACATGCGAGCAGCTCCCCATATGTAATGTAATATTAATTCCATAAATTGCAATTTTTTAATAGTTCATGATAATTGAATGTGGTTTTGTCATAGTTGCATGTATGAAATAATGTTTCTGATAATATATTGAATGCACAGGTAAAATAATATTCAAATTTCTGAGAAAACGTCACTTTTGTGGAATTTATATCACGACATATGGGGAACTGCTCGCATGTGACGTCATAGATTTAAAACTTTGAAACTTCATAACTCTGTTATTATTTGGTGGATTTTCGTCAAACCTTCGTTAATATGTTTCTCTCATTATTCTGCTTTTATTAAAACCAACTTGATATCAGGGTGAACCTTGCCTTTAAGTCGATGGTATTGTTTGTGTGTATATTTAAATATCATTATGAATGAGATAAATACATGTACATCCAGTTGGTGTGACCTTCTGTACCTGGGTATTAGTTCACAAATACATGTAAAATCATCAGGCTAAAACAGCAAAACTGATGAATTTCAGAATGTTTTCCACATTGCACTTTTGGCTGGTTAAACTTCAAAACATTGATTAAATGCTAATTGCCACTTTTAGATGCCCAGTCTACGTTAGACACAATCAGTGCAATCTTGTACGCTTGGGGTGTTCCTCATGTGTACTGTCATTATTACAACATTACCTGTACAACATACTTTGTAGTACAATTTTAAACATAGTTTTTTTTTTGTATTTTTTTTTTGTATTTTCTTTTTAGACATAACCCCATTGCGCATGAAACATAAAATGCAACAAACCTGAACACAAAACAAGAAAGTTACACAATGCATAATCGCCTGTATCTTGCAATTTTAGAGATGCTGTGGCGAGATTGGTACAAGACACATGCCTGATAATCTAGAGGTCTCGAGTTCGAGTTTGATGCCCGTCCGGCATTAATGTCCTTCAGCAAGACATTTTTAATCTGCTTTGCTGCTCTCCACCCAGGTGTATAAATGGGTACCCTGGTCGGGTCATTTATAGCTTCAAGCGCGTAACAGCTGCTTCGCTTAAATGTACCTGTCATGACCATGGGGTAATAATACACAGCACATAGAGACGTGCGATAAGCTACGTGTTAGGCGCCATACAAGAACGTGATATTATTATTATTATTATTATTATTATTAGACAGAATGCATTTCAAAATTGCAATGTACATGCAATTTCAGAGTTGTTTTTTTTTTGGTGAGAGGTAATTTTTCATAATTTTGAAACAATTTGCATAAATTAGCATAATCAATGACTTCCAGAATTCTGTGTTTAAGTTTTGAAGCCCTTACGAAGCCCTATCGGATAAAGCAATCAGAATGAAAATCTGCTCCGAAATAAAGGAGTAGCATTTTTAGTGATTTTGAATAAATTAGTATAAATTAGCATAATTAATAAATTTCCAAATTCTGTGTTGAAATTTAGAAGCTCCTACTAAGCCCTATTAGATGAAACAAGCAAAATGAAAATCTGCCACAAAATAATGGAATGCATGTAGTAGCATTTTTAGTGATTTTGAATAAATTAGCATAAATTTGCATAATTAACTTCCAAATTCTGTGTTGAAATACCAAGCACTATCAGATAAAACAAAAAGAATGAAAATCTGCCTAGAAATAAAGCAATAGTAGCATTGTCACTGATTTTCAATAATTTTTTATTAATCAGTGAACTTCCAAATTCTGTGTTGAAGTTTGAAAGCCCCTCCCAAGCCCTATCAGATAACACAAACAGAACTAACTGAGGTTGAAGTTTTTGATTGTTGGACTTCCACAACATAATTCTAAAGGTTCTGTTGACCTGAATGACCTTTGACTTGTCACCATGCTTTGGTGCATGGACTTTCAAAATGGATCCTAAACAAGAATAACATCCTTCGTTCCTTAGAATACCCAAAACGAAGTATTCAAGTCTGCAGAGATACTTTTACGACCTTTTTTCCTGATTTTTTTGTTAGTGAGTTGATATCCTTTTTGACTAATGGGCAATTCGCAGCAGTTTACGCGACATTACATTCAGAGAGATTTTGCCAACTTCAAAAGGTCATGTAGGGAAACACACCATTTTATTATGAACTCATTTAAAATTGGAATCACACAGATTACATTATGCGACCCATAATTATATAACAGGAAAGTTTCCATCCATTTCATCCTTTCGTGTGTTAGTTACGGACTGAAATATATGGCCGTTACGGACATTACATTTTTTGGACAAGCTTGCTTTGCATGGCCTGTATGTTCATTGAAAAGTTCTGTGAGTTTAAGCACACAGTGAAACCAAACCCTCTTAAAAATGAAGGATAGGAAGTGTGTAATAAGAATAAAGTTAAATTTAGTTGAAACAGATGAATTCATTTTCCCTCGACAGCCATAATTGTTGGCGTTACGGATCTATTACATTTTGAGCGTATACGAGACATACAGTTCTTGTCCACTTTCATAAAGTGGGTAGGGGTCATGAATGATTGTATTAATATGTTTTAGCGGTTTTTCAGTTTGATTAAGTACTCCAATAGACATTTAAAATGTTTGGCCATAGTGGCACTATTATCGATATCGTTTTATTTTTGAAGATTGCCAATTGAGGGAGTATTAATGGAGAGAACCCCATACTTTATTAGTGTTGTGACGTTTTTACAATAGAGAATCGTAAAAGGCTAAATTTCTATGTCTGCCAATAGGATCGGTGATCTCTGTTAAATAACATGTAAATCAGCCTTTTGAGCTCTTTTTGTAATTGATGATCAAATGCGAATATAACAATGTCTCAGTTTACATGAAGCGTTTACGAGCATTACGATTTTGTCGCACTTGCTCAAAAGTGGTGGGGTCACATGATTGTATTAATATTTTTAGGTTTCTCTTCAGTTTGATAGTACTCATAGACATTTTAAAAATGTGCCATAGCACTTTCATGATATCTTTTTAATTTTGAAATTTGCCAATTTGAGGAGTATTTGGAGGTATACCCCATACTTTTATTTAGCTTGTTGACTTTTTTTCATAGTAGAATCTAAAAGGCTAAATTTATGTCTGCAATGGATCGGTGATCTGTAAATAACAAGTAAATCAGCCTTTTGACTTTTGTAATTGATGATCAAATGCGTAATCATAAAAAATGTGTCATTACAGAATGCGTTACGGACATTACACTTTTCATTCTATCAGCTAGGACTTCCCCAACCCATGACTGAGCATAACCATTATGCTATAAGCTGCTTTTATTCATTAAAACAAATGTAATAGTTCAACAAAAGTTCAATATGTCTTTTTACACAATAAAGGATGTGCTTTCTCGTGTTTTTCAGACGGACATTTATGACAAGTGTCAGAAAGGTCTGTTTAGAGAATATTTATCATATTCTGTTCCATATCAGCTTGGAAACAGAAGTGGTTCCTTGTTGTCCATTTGTGGGAGAGGGAGCAAATAATCTTCCTTTTCTTCTGCTGGTTGCCTATGATAACAAAGAATCATTGGATCCTGCGTCTTTTCAGAAATTTCATACTGCATCCATCAGAATGGATCCTTCTTTGCATCGACAACAGGAACTCTGGCAGATTGCTTTTGGTCTTATAAATCCTATTATGAAAAAGCAGACCCCATGGGAAGCTATTAAAGCAGCTAGATTTGTGTTGTTCCTCTTCCTTCACTCCCTGTTATTCTCCAGCATCACTGAAAACGAGTTACACTTACTTCAGTGCATTGATAAAGAGCTGTGTGTTTTGCAGCCATGCAAACGATCAGGGGGCATGGCCATGGGGAGTACTACAAGTTACATGACAAATGGCTGTTAGAGGATTAGTCAAATCCAAAGTGAAATTAGTGCATTGTTGCTGAAGTAAGTGCTACATTAATGCTTCAATAATTAATGTCCAAGTATCAACTTATGACAGATATCAACATTTACAGTGTTGAATCCAAAGTATTTGGACTGTAATCATGCACTTACACTTGTGATAAAAATTTGTAAATGCCGAGTAACGCGTTGGTTGTGTAATGATGTCCGTAACGCTTTTTTGGGGGGATGAACAATGCAAATTACTTTGAAACAAAATTCTGGATATGTTGTGATATCACGATTTTAGCTTTGCATTGTGAATTTAGAACAAAATTGCGACCAAAACATAGTGTACTGTCAAAACTTTTATATCAGAAAACGTTACGAGACAATCTACACTTCCAGCGCAGAGGGAAATCAGCAAATTGAAATAGCCCATTTTTCAGAAAAGATTTTATTCTCTTGCGGTATCCAGCGGATGATGTTAACATGAGTCCTCAGCTTTTATGTTCGGCCATAGAAATAATTTTCCTGAAGTCATTTATAGTGAACAATTTTTTCACATTACAGAAATAACTGGCAAAACACACTGAATTTATACTGCAATGTTCTGTTACTAATTGCACTTATTTCAATAGCTTCATAAAAAATCTTTTCCGACTTTGAGCCGGATTTTTCTTCATTAGTCATGTTGATGTGACCCCTTCCGATGAGAAAAAAAAAACTACTTCCCAGGGTAAATAAAGTAATTGTTCCTTGATTTTTCATGTTCCACCTGGGCTAACATGTTTCCGTGAGAATTTGCCCAATATGCATTGCATGTATGTACTTGTACACCACCCCCTGTTGAAAAAAAAACCTTGTTGGCACATTTTTCTGTGCCATGACATGGAGGTCAACTTTGTCCAACACGTTGTCCCCCCCCCCCCCCCCCCCTTCCTGGTGGTAAAAAGTTTCCAATACTTGAACACTACAAAAAAATGTCTTCCTTTGTGTTCTGTTGTAATTATCTATTTTTAAACAACTTTTAGATCCCTTCCCTATCGACTTTATTTCTCACAATGTTTCGTCAAATTGAACGAATTGCTCTGTTGCTTCAATTGTAAGGTTCACCAATTAAAAGCTGACCAAATTGAAGCATACCGCTCAATGAAGAACGTTCTGTGCGTCAGCAAACGATGACAAAACATCAGCTTGTACAAGTGCAGTTGTGACCAGGGTTGTAGCCAGACTTTTCTGAGCGGTGGAAATTTTGCTTCTGCCCAGACCATGCAAGTGGAGCACAGAGACTTCATGGCACGGTAGTAGATGGCAGATTATCAATTCGCTGCTAAGCAAGTGATATCGTTTACGTTTTAACACTTACATTATAATAAGAAGTCATGAGGTAGTATCATGACCATTATCTGAGCCTGATGATGTTAGTTTACTTGAAAATATTCTCATTTTAAGCAAAAAATCATTGGTAAAGAAAAATAATGCTGGGCGGGAGACTGGTCTTTCGCCATTGTTACCAGGGCTCTGAAAACTTGCCACTTGGTGTTATTGGATCACCACAACTTGGGTTTAACAAATTAGGATTGGGACTAGGGTTAGGATAATTGTTCCGGATTGGGGTTAGGGTTAGGGATTTAGACTGGGTATTGGCCTTAAGTTAGGATTGGAGTATTAAGAGTTACCAGCAAAACATACTAGATGAAATGGCTGGTACACCAAATGAGCGTTGACTAAGCAGCAATAAACCATGTCTATTGACTATTAGTAGTACATAACACTGAACATTATCAGCCATTTTTGGTTACATCACACTCCCTGCATACTGTGCTTTCAGTACTAGAAATATTAATTTAGGGTGGGATTTTGAGATGGCATTTCATTTCTAAGTTAATCATTTGTTTTGTTTGTCTGTTTTGCTTTTCGCTGTTTCTGCAAGTCATCAAAGGAATGAGCATGATTCTCTGCCCCTCACCCCTCAAAGAGCACAAAATGAAGAGCACAAATTGAAACTTAATTTGTGAAATAATATGAAAAAGAAAAGTAAATGATGATAATAACATCATAATAATAATAATAATAATAACAACAATAATAATAATAATGATAATCATAATAATAATAATAATAATCATAATAATAATGATAATAATAATAATAATTATAATTATAATAACAATATATACTACTACTAGTTCATACTACTACTACACTACTACTACACACTAAGAAATAAAGGAGTAATTCGGGTGTAAAAATTGATACAATAGCAACCCCCTTTAGGATGTAATTTTTATTCATATAGGGTGTAATTTAAACCCTATAAGGAGTAATTTTACACCCTATAGAGGGTAATTCCTATATTTTACACCCTATGGGGTGCAATTTTACACCCTTTGGGTATATACTGTAATTCTGTAATTGTTGCTATTGTATCAATTTCTACACCTCAATTACTCCCTAATTTCTTAGTGTGTACTACTACCACTAACAACAATACAATCTAATCTAAATTACATAACTTTAATAACTATTATGGTCAAGATATGTAATTTCACAAATCTGTAATAATTTCTGTTTGCCATTTTTGAATTATATTTTATTATCTTTTCTTTGCACAATGCAATCACCGTTTCATCTTTTCTAGGTGATTCATTTCTGCTTAGACTTAAGCCAAAACCAACTTGTTATATTGTTATTAGTGCAAAAAAGAAGTATTTTCCATATGACATAATTATATAAATTGAATTGCATTTTGTGGTTAATCCAAAACATCTACACAATGAAGGGCAAATTGACTACATTTTTTTTCTCCTGAAGCCAATAAGCCATAATTTGACCTCATTCCAAAAATGATTTATCACAGGGCATTAAAAGAACAAGTGAGTCAAAGACTGGCTTGTCACATTACAAAACTGACAAACAGGTGATGTTTTGACACCTACAGTCATGGCTCCTCCAGGATGAATAGAAATTGCCAGTCTGATTGTGGGGGAAAAAGAAAAACTTGTTATATACCTTAGGTTCATCAGTTAAATTGCAAGGTTTTGGGCGTTTGCCAGAATAATAATATAAATAATAATAATGAGATGAAGAAAAGAAGAAAAGAAGAAGAAGAAGAAGAAGAAGAAAAGAAGAAGAAAAGAAGAAATGAAGA
>JZLH01S0009582.1:14374-30425 GCA_001188425.1 Eucidaris tribuloides
TTTTCTGCATCTGCATTGGTCAAAATGTGTATTTTATGGGACAGAGGCATTGAAGCAATGATAACCTTTAGTTCGAGTGAAAAGGTTATCATATTTTCTGGGCTTTCGTGTAAGGAATTCATCCCTGAGTGTGTGATTTACTGTGCTTCTGTACAAGCCTGTCGTCCCCAAAGGGATAAAATACTAATTTTCCTCATTATTTGTTAATTGACTCAATTTTATGACTCTTTAGATTCATTAATTATCACACCTTTTGCAACCTCCAAAAGTAAAATAACAAACGTCCAATTTCTATAAAAGGGCCTTGCTGGTTAAAATTAGTGAGAAACCATTTTTAATGTTTTTGATTAAATTGTTTATTTTCAGGCAAGTAACTTGTTCATTTGGGTAAGTAAAAATCTGAAAGTGATAATCTTACTTTGCCCAAAGGGCAAGTAGGAAAAAAAAGTTAGTGTGGAGCCCTGCTATAACTAAGGTCACTAGATGTTTGCCATATGAAATGGAAAAAAAAACCCCACAAACATAATATATCTGGTCTAACATACATGTACGGGCTGTACGCACAGACATATTGAGACCACTCCAGGTGAACAAAGCACACAAGCCCCCAGCACAGGTGTCTCCACAAGCCCAGGCACTCTCATTATGGATACCTGCAGTTGCCAATATTCATCCCACGCTCACCTGGGTGTCCTCGTGGCCGCTTCATCCTTATTTTCATGGGAATGTCTCATTAAAACCTAATTCAAACTGACATGGTTCATTCCCCAATCAATTGTCAACCTCGCTGTGAATTAAATTCTCTCAAAGGCTTTCATCTCAGAGGACAAATCAAGATCCAACACATTATTGCTTCCCTCCTTTGAGGACAAATTATTAAGATCAAGTGGATCACAACAGCAAAACATTTGACCATCAAATTTGTATTTCTATTTTTTTTATGTTATGAAACCAACATTACTAAAACAGTATGATGTAAAAGCTACACATCTATATTCAGAGTTTTGAATCATTTTTTTTTCTAATTTACAGTATACTCAACATTCCAAAGAAATGTCTAAAGACGCAAGATATTTGGCCTGTTTCATAAAAGTTGGATATACTACGTCAACTTTGCCATTCTACTGCAATTCATGGCTCTGATTGGCTGTAAAACATGGTAGCTTCAGTGCTATACATGTATGTTTCACAGCTAATCAGAGCCATGAATGCAATGGAATGTCAAAGTTGATATGATATCAACTTTTTTGAAACAGGGCCCTGGAACAGGCTGAAGTTGCACGTGATTGCAGCAAGCTATGTACCCATGTTCTCCAACGAAGAAGCATACATAATATACACAACACAACTTGCAAGCAATAAACTGAGCTATAGAGACAGATCTAGACTGATACGTTGTGCATTAGATGATTGACTGCATAGTACGATACAAAGATTTTCTTTTTTCTAATTAAGTTCATGCAGCTACAATATTCTGAGATATTCATGGAAAAACAAATTATGACTGAAAATTGATATCATGTACTCTAAGGGTGAGATCAAAGTCACACATGTTATGCTCTGATTGTCAAGAAGTTCTGTTGGGAGTGTGCAGGGGTTGGGAGGTGTGTGAAGCATATACACCTGAGTTGTGTTATTTTAACCTGTTACTTTTGAGATTCTGTAATTCCCATACACATAATGCATAGCACATCCGGCTCAGTAGAAAAAGGGTTAATGCATATATTATGTTTCCTATTGTTTTATGTTTTTGTTTTTCAAAGATGATAGCACTGGCAAACTTACTAGTAATTAAACAAATCTAATACTTTTAATCATTTTAATCAGTGAGAAAAATGTTATTTTTTTATACAAAGAATATAACAGAAAACTAATATAAACAGTCAAGAAAAATATCCATGACTTAAGTCAACAGCCAGTATTTCCTTTTATGTAGTTTAGAACAGTCACGAGTGTGACAAAAAATATAATACAGCATAATAATGCTGACATAGAAGATTTTTTCGAGTGTTTCTCAATAAAAGAAAAGGTGAGTAGGTGACAATTTATTTTCTGTGATGACTGCAAACCACAAAAAACACCTGGAGGAGCAATATTGAGGCATTTCCTTACAGTAATAAGTCCTATTATCTTCAATTTCATTAGCATGTGAAGAAACTGTCTGAACAGCTGAAGTTCCAGACAGCTACAGAGTTGCACAGCTAACTGAATGGAATTATTTATCTGGTTTCTTGCCAGAATTGATCCCAACAAAAATATCTTAGCTTGTCCTTATCTAGAAAAAAAAATATGTAAACAGAAAACCAAATTTTGACTGAGAGGATACATTTCAGAATACAATACAGAAATAAATTCCAAAGTTATACTTGAAAGGTCTGGCCCCATCACACTTTGCATAGTGGGTGCTGAAGTTCTAACAGCTCTGAACACATCTGAAAACATTGCAACCAAAGATTAAAGGTATTGGCTAACATTTACCACAGTTAAAAAAATCTGAGCCACATGATTCCCCATGCTACCAGTGTCTTTGATGAGGTCTAAAAATGAAGCCCTGAAAAAATTGTATTTCAAAATGATTATTTAGTGCTTTAAAAAAGTGAAAATCGTAAGTTGACCAGATTCACTTGCCCATTTCCTCCCATACGACTTACTGTGTCGTACACCTAGGTTAACTAAACTCGTCCCCGAGTTTTGTTTATTCATGTATAACTTGCCATTGGCAGTGTAACTTTCCAAACTTTTGTATTCTAGGGTGTTTATTTGTCAATTTGAACACTACTATGTAGCTCAGATATCAAATTTTGAAATTTTTTGTTTTTCCTTTCTTCACTTGGAAACATGGTGCATAGATGTAATCATGCATATATCTACTGATACTTCTCGTAAAAATATTAAAAATTCATGCAGGACAGATGTTTTTTTCTTCAACAAACGTAAAAACACCCTTAATGAATTTTTAACTAGTTTTGTAATACTCACTGTCCCTAGATGTGCTCATCAAATATGCGAAATGGCAATACGTTCCTGATTTTTTTTCCTTAATGTTTTGTTAATTGCCCCAGCAGGGAGGGGAGCACAGAGTCTCTTGGCGAAAGGCAGCCAACCGCGTAGGTCAGAGAGGATTATCTACATATGAATCAAATCTACAACGCGAGAAAATATTTTTACATTTCAATATATGAGCTCGAAGGCCCGGTGGCGGGGAGGGGACCGCGCACGAGCCTCTTAAATCTTAGCAGGTCACTTTTCGCACTCCAATCTTTGTGGAAATCTTTTTGTTTGCAGTGACTAGAAGGCTGAGTTCCGAGGGGGAGGTGGGGAAAGCGGGAAAGCGATTATGCCAAGAGCTTCTTGATGAAATCTAGACAAATTATTGTTAAATTTCATATGACAGGGGGGGCCGCGTCACAATAGCAAGCCATCAGATATTTGAGTTTTTTTTATTTTTTTAACAGGCTGGGGAGGCGGGGGGGAGGATTGGGAAAGGAAAGGATGATCAACAAGGCCGGCTTAATCAATCTAGGAAAGATATTGTTAAATTTCCATAAATGATCCGCGGCTGCTCGATTAGGTCCGGTGCCCCCGGCGGCGCCGAGGCGCGGCGGGGCTACTGGGGGTGCCGGGGCAGAGGCGCGGGACAGGATTGGCAGTTGCGTACGGTCTGGGCGGGCTGGACAGGGAGAGTAAAATTAGAAGTTGGCGAGGCGAGATGTATCGGTATGTCTAGTCGCTAAGAAATTGTGTACCGCTAGTTCTAGCAAAACTAACAAAAATAATATTCAAGCTTTGGCAGGACAGACACACCTGGATTAGAGAGAAAGCCTGCATGAAATCGCTTATTTTACTAACATAAGAAAAATATTTGAAAAATAAACTGGGACACACAACATCTAGATCACTGTCACCATGAATAACTGCAGAGTCTGTTCCTGTTTTGGTTGACGCAAAACTTTACAGGCACCAGATTCCTAGGCATCATGTAGTCTAATGCTGCACTTTTCATCTTCACAGCTCAACGCTGGGTGCGCACTGGCCCTGCGCACCGTGCCAGGAGTAAACTTTGAAGAGGTATGTTGCACGTACAGTCGATTAATTAGGAGAGCGTCACCACAATCTCAAGTAAAAAAATATACTGGTCAGCACCGGTCCACCGAACACGCGATACAACAGGATTAAAAAAATAATCAACCCCAGACAACTAGCATGAATGCAGCCAATTTTGTATTTGTGAACCACAATGTCAAGAGAAACACTGAATAGCCTGCACTCTCTAGTCACACCTGGCTCCCAATGCCGAGTTTGGGTCTTCGGAGAAAAAGTTGAAAACAACACTAGAAATTTTCCGTCTACATCCAAAAATTGAAATTAGCTAAGATCTCAAAGACTGCAGGTTAATAATATCCTCACTCTGATCATTAAGTTTTCTAAAAAAAGGCCAACTCCATTGGTATCTCGTGGCATAATAGAGTTACAGTAATTGATATCCAATTGTAGATAATACAGACACGTAAAAAGCACAGGAGAAAACACAATTGAGCAGTGATCGGGAACAGATTATACGCGTAGGTCTACAGGGTGGTTTTAGTGATAGATCTATGTAAAATAATAATTAAAGCCCTTCGAGAATGAGACGTTGGCAAATGCGCGAGATAGAGAGAGTATTAACCACACGAGATTACGGACTCTATCTCAGGCACCAGAGCGATTTGACAAATATTAGTTTGCTCCCGTGTAAGGAGACGATTATGTAGGTACCGCGCGCCAGTTGATGTCAAGACAACATTCAATAGTTTAACTATGCAGTGGGCCTCTATTGCCCCGATCTGGACCAATGGAAAATTGAACCGCTCGTCAAATCCGGGAATCGAATCTCCTAAATGAAGAATTGACATCCGAATTTAGTTACTGACTGTGTGTGGGTGAAAACTCCCGCCAAACACAAACAGACCTTACCCGATGACCAAGAGACATGGTAGTCACTCCGCAAAGACTGTTGGATCTCTGCACCGGTGGGGATCGTGCAGCGTAAGCAAAAGAAGAAGCTCAGATTACGTGAGTCATAACTGCGATGGGGGAGAGATGCCTGAGCAAGAGTAATAGCGCAGTAAGAGTACGGTCCAATATGTGTCTACCTCAAGCATAAGAACCATTTCGGCTTTCAGATATGCCCGGTCGAGCGACCATGAGACGCGCGAGATGAGCTATGTACCCAACACGAGCTCGAATTTTGCCGCAGTTTGTTGACTTAAAATCGCCGAATCCGGCGTGAACAGACACGGAGTAGACAATCGACCCCATAATGGGTCGACCAGGCGGTCGCGCCCGGAAACATCGCTAGGGTGTTCCACAGCCCCGGCCTCGAGAGTATGATGGCTGAAGAATCGGCGTGAGCGATTGCCATTTCGAATTCTAAGAGACACGGCACCCGAGCACGAGCGACTAGTAGATTCCTACCGGAAGTGACTGGCAGACAGAGATCGGCTCGTATTTTATTTGTGAACCTGACTCAGCTCATCTCACTCGAGTAGTTACCGTGCTTTGTCATCGGGGAGGGGCATGTCAATCAATACTTCTAAGGGGTCACCACAAACCAAGGCAGGTTCGAAAATGATATTCATGCCTTTAACTTAATAAAGGTTTGTTAACACTCCCAGGGCAGACACAACCGCGTACAATGAAATTGTATCGAAGACGTTGTCCCAGCGCCTGCGCGAGTGCGAAAAAATTCTCGCTACACGAGATTTGTGCACATCTGCAGTACGAAGGAAAGGAGCAAGACGCGAAATCATTTTTTCGAGATTCAATACGATTTACTTGTAAAAAATAATCTGCTCCTAGAGCTGGTTATCTCGCTCATATAAGAGCATTCTATGGTTAGGAAATAATTGTACTTATATTCCTATATTTAATACAAGGTCACCAATCTGGCCTGTCTCTAACCCGTCATAGTGAAATTGCAGCAAGATACGGTCAGATATACTAATGGTGAGTGTAGTAGTATAAATTGACAAATTAATAGTATGAATGAGGTAATAATGAGCTGAATCGTTTGTAGTAAAGTATACTATACCACAAATTGAACTTCAATGAAGTAAAAATCACTATATTTAACAATATAATGCAAAAACTTATTGAAAATATTGTGAGAATAAACAGTATAATTTATCTCTATAAAAAAATTAAAATAAAATTCAATATACTTAAGGAGAAACGGGATTTTAGTTATCTCTTAGTGCAAACTTGTGGGATATTCTAACATGAAATTTGCATCGCGAGAGGCAGCAGTATGTGACCTAGAAAGTTATTATCGGACTGTTTGTTTATGTATGCTATTTACATTACTCAAGCTTTATGGCACTGGTTGTACATCTAACCTGAAATACAAGAGTAAATCCTAGATAAAATAAGGTTCACATAACATGATGGCGGTTGCTCTGGGACTAATCTTATAAAAGGGATAGGTAAATTGGCAGGTAGTGAAATGTCCATGAAATTTATCGTTGTTTTATGCGGACGCGGAAAGTATGGTTAAATTTAGTTGAGCACAAATTAAGTTAGTATATATGGTTACCTAGATAAACGATGTTGTAAAAAGAATTGACACATAATGCATATAAATAGTTGAGAAATGCATTTCCCGGCGTCTATCATTTACTTTTATGTGCACAAACATACTGCGTAGCACCTTCTTAAACATGAAAGTGAAACTTGTGACCCTCACCATCCAGTGAAATGAGGGGCGAGCGCCGCTAGTGTTGCGAGTGAAGGCTGAAGGGGGATGCATTTCACCTGTTTCAGAGCAGCGCGTTCAATTGTTTGTATGATACGCATAGCAGAAATGCTTTTTCCCGAAGTGATGCCCTTAGTCATGGAGCTACTGCGAGTCAGATCACTTATTAGTCAAAAAAATTCACAAGACTAATCGTAAAAAACATATTTTACCACAATATAGACACAAAAAATCTGTCCACACATGACACAATAAAAACGCGCACAAACAGGCTTCGCGGTCGCCTGATCAAGCCCAACGTACAAGAAACGAAATAGTGCTTTGGCTTAAGTGGCGTATCGCTAGAGGGGGCGAGGGGGCTACGTGCCCGGCGCCACGTTTAAAGGGGGCGCAAACAATGCAAAAGACGAAGAAAAGAGGAAGGGACAGAAGGAAAAAAAATGAGATCCCTGTAAGCTACAAGGGGGGGGGGGGGCATGCATTCTACTTGTGCCGTGATTTTAGACTGGCGTGTCAGAGTTCCAGGAAGTTGATGGATGACTGATTTTGTAGTAAATCACAAACGAAACAATTCTTATATCGAGTAATAATTTTTCCTTTGAAGAATATAATATTCTGTGTGAAAAATACAATATACACTTTAGCGCTATGCCACATATCAATATGACTGACATTCACTAGAACCCGATACAAACACCGGCTAGAAGACAAACCTTCGTATTCGGCACACCCCATCGACATGGTCAAATTTGGCACAAGTGAGGCCTTTTGGTAGAGTTTTCTCCTTTCGGGGAGTAGAATTTTTATTTTTGTCGGATTGTTTTGTCGATTTTTTGTCTTAATATACCAACACTTTTCAGAAATTTGTCTGAAAAGCATCAGCAGTTTTCCATGCATAACGCATTCTGAAAGCGATAATGCATGGGGATGGAAGTTAGGGCGGGGACTACTATTACTATGGGGAGTTGGGTTAAATGTCCGGCGCTCTATGCTCAGCCGTTGTGTTCTGGACGGCAGATGTGCAATTTTTTTAACTTTGCAGGATCATCTTAGGATGAAAAATATAATAAATCATAACTGTTGCGTGGTCTAGATATAACTAGATGAAATGTTGACCCCCACTTAAGGAAATATCTATTTGCCTTTTCCGTGTATACGATCCCCGCAGAACCGAGTGAAGGTATATAGATGCACTTCAATGATAATGGTCTATTCGATAGGAGAAAATAACTGATAATAACGAAAAAATGGTTCAACTAAAGTCGGCTACTTTTGCGAAAACTAATCGGCTGATTGCTTCTCCCGGTAAATAGCCCATGGAAAAAACAATCGTTTACAAAATTTTCATACCTGGCAATAATCTAATTCAAATTTCAAAATTGTGGTGTTTAAACAGAATGTTTACATTTTTTTTAACAACCAGATGTTAAGTAATTTGCCTTGGCTTGATACTACAAGCTATTTTATATATGACGAGTTAATTCTCTCGTGTCAAAGATTTTGCTGTAATTCTCTCATGAGAGACTAGTCGTGACAATTATTTGTATCTCGACACGATCCTGGTGTCGAACATAAAAAATACACCTCACGTGAGATCTCGGTCCACTGTTTGCTCAATCATTTCCGTGTCTTCGTTTCCTATTCAAGTCTTGAACATAGCTATGATGTTCTTGCGCAATCTTCCGCGGGAACTGTAACAAGAATTGAATCGGACCTTTCCAACAACCTTTAAATAATGAGGCGGCGCGCCAACCCCTTGCCAAACGCGGCCACTCGTTAATACGCCGCGCCCCGTCGAGAGCAAAAAGACCGCTAGATAAGAAACCACAGCACGTTGGGTAATTTTATACAGGAACTGGAACGTGCGAATTGTAACAGTCGTACATGGTATACAATCTAAAGAATTGGTTCTAACCTCACGAGGCATGCCAACGAACGCGACAGCTGCCGTGCAATATGAAAGATCGATGCGTTGGAGAATAGAGGAAGTATTCAATGACCTGATTGATTATATGATGTGTACCTGCTAGCAACTTAGTGAGATTTAGCGATAGACACAGGGATAGTGCGTAGCGCACAACATGGCCCAGAGGGAGCGCGAGAGAGAGTGATAGAGCGGGGCAAAAGCGAGGCAGCCCGCCCTCCCTGAGCACTGGTGTCTTTAGTATCTGGCGACGCACTATGTAGTAACGTCCTAGAACATTAATTTCGCTTACGAGTATCTGTTATTGTGAGCCAGTTTCTGATGCAGTTGCCAAGTCGCCAAATCTCAGCCATGCGGCATACCTCCGCAGCCAAGGCGTGTGGCCTCCTGGCTGAGCTCTAGCAGCGTTCACCGTTTTTTGCCACTCGGTAAGAAATTCTAAATACTCTGGCGCCACCCCTGATTGAATGTATTGTAACTCACGTGATTTAAGGTGTTGGCGAGACTGAACCGTCCTCCCAAATTTCTTCCAGCCTTTGTACCCCGTTGGTAGCGAAAATAATAAAATAGGCTTTCCAGAATATTAGATATTACTGATTTTCTTGTATTACATGTAGCTGAAATTTCACGCTAAAGTTGCGCAAATATGAATCATAAAAGTTCTTTACACTCAGTCCTGTGTGGCTTAGATTATGTGATCACTGTGAGTAGCTAGTAGATTCCCATTCATTTCGCTCAATTCTGCCGGACCACGTTTGTGAACAATTCAACCTCCGCAGATCAGAAATAAAAGACCTTTACTACTACAGTACCTACTTAAAACTATTCACTTACCTTATATGATTCTTATACTTTTTGACGCTGGGAAAACTCACCTAAATGGAAAAATGCATTTCCTACCGGCGAAGTCATCCGGGAGAGTTGTGCTAGGCATTTTATTTCTTTTGTAAATGTGTCACGTTCTCCTGTGTATACATAATTTTATCTGTGGCTCTTACGGCATTTATGCAGCGGACGATCGCGGCATCGTAGGACCGCGCCTAGCCCGGCTATGCAACCGCCATCTACAACCCGCCCTGGGCAACTACGGCCAACGGCACTTGTTCGTCATCGTTCATGTCACCGCCGCTTCTCATCTCTTCTTTCATTAGTCACCTTATTCCTGTATTTGACAGTGCACCTAAGAATCTTTAATCAGTCCGATAAGTTCTGTTCTTCTGAGTTGCAGAGTAGCATATACTTCATGAATGCCACATTAGCCTACACTCGCACTTGCGCTTAGCATAGTTCGTTGCCCGAGACCGCCGATGTGTGCGATCGTCGGAAAGTCAGAGTGACCTCCTCACACCGTCATCAGAAAACGGCGCAGTACGCGGCGTATACCAGTTCGGTTCAAATGACATCAAACTTCCAGAAAAATGGCAGGTAAAAGAGAGCTTTTGTGCATTTCCGCCTCCATTCCATTATGAGCATACATGGTTTCGGTGCACACATACTTTAGTTATTTTAAAACTCGCTGCGTCGCTGATATTTATTTTATATTCAATTTTCACTCAGCGAATATTTTCGTATGTTTTTTTGGAATATACATATATTTACGTGCTGGCGAATAATGGGTAGTTGTGTACAATATCGTAAAAAAGAGATTAATTGATTAAAATATCACTTATTTTAGCAGTAAATTTAATTAATTTCTGAAATTCGACACTCGTGAAATGGAAATAAACTTTGCTGGGTACCGTTTTTTTTAAATTGCTTCGATATTACGTCTAGTGCTCAATCTTTCAAGTAACAAGAAAACCGTGTTAAAATAACGTTTGTCGTTGCGGATGGTATTCTTTCTCGAGGCGAAAAACGGCGCTTTGTTTCGGTTGTCGATGGAGTTTCCTTCCTCAGAAGCGCCGGCGGTTCAGACTCCCCATAATTCCGTGAACGCACTAATGAGAGCGGAGACCAGAAATGCGAAAAATTACCGGCAGAGCTTTAAAGGTGTCCAAACGCTTGCGTGTCTGCACGAGTATCAATGGACCGAGACATAATTCACACTCTATACGCGTGTGTGTGGGATGCTCGCAAAAAGGTAATCAAATGTGCCGCGAGGTTTATTTGACCTCAACGGTAGCGAGCAAGCGGGCTGTACGTAGAAGGTTTCACAACAGTAACTCCTCGTGAGCTGGGCATTAGCTCCGAAACAATGCCAACCCAAACTTCAGAACCCTCGGGGTGAAAGAGGTACCACGGGAAGCTAGTCCCACATAAGATCACAGTCGTCGTTCAATAGTTCTACAAATCTCGTATTATTTTTAAAAATTATTTTTATACTTATAAAATAAATTTAATTACAAGAGAATTATAATGCGACTACCAGCATGCAAAGTGTTATTTGATACTTGGCACTCAAGATGACTTACCGGGATACATTTATAATTCAAACTTGGAGTGTCCTATAGACGCTTCGCAGGTCCTAATTCTTTATCATGCAATCGAGAATTATTGCTTACTTATTATACCTTTTGTCGCTAATTTTTCCGAACAAAGTTCTCAGAAGATATAATATTGGACTAAATTGATGAAGCAGAATACCAGAGACGATATATTAAAGATACACAACAAAGCGGAGCGTGCGCATACTGAAACTCTTCCAACGTTCAATGTGTTTTTATTCGTAATAATAGGCCGGTATGTGTTTAAGTGTTGTATCCTGGCGCAGCTGTTTCAACCCGATAATACTTAAAAACGGAAATTTGAATTATTTAAGCATATGAACTCTGGCTTAACAGAATCAGCCATAATGAGATAAAGCTCACAGAAATCAGTAAGCATAATAAAAACATATATGAATATTGAACTGACAGTTTAACACCAATAAATCAATTTTCAAATACAGTGTATTTATACTATTCTGGTTTCGAATTTGAGACATACACATTTTATCCCCCGCATGTATGGATAAAATAGCTTTGGGGATGGTAGTGGGCGGCTGATAGAGGGGCGAGGGAGGAAAAGAAAGAGGAAGAAAGTGAAAAAGACAAGAATGTGCTGTGTAAAATTTTTGGCAAACTTTATGTGGTTGGGGGTGCTAAAGTAATATTTTAGATTGAAAAGTAATGTATTCCTCCGAGTGGAAATGATTCATGGAATAGCAGTCATAATTCATATTGTGAAGCGACGTTTTAATCTGGGGACTGGATTCGTTATCAATGTGGTTTTTATTATCATATATTATTATTACATTATTTTTGTTTGTGGTGGTTGTGTTTGATTTGTTGTTGGAATGCTATTGTCGACCTATTTCAAAACTTAATTATTGGCGTGAGTGTTGTGCATCTCAACAGACTTTCCGGCAAGAATTATTGTAATGATTATGTTTTATCAAAAAATTAATTGGAGATTTATATGATATGCTGGATTTTTGTTTTCATCTTTAGAAAAATAAAAGTTTTTTTTTTAGTGTATGTCATGAAAGTCCATTTTCTGTTTATCAAGCCAGGGTGTGCATCAACTTATAATTGCTACATGAGAACATTTACGTAGAATGTTCTTTTTTTTATATATATACTATTCATGGGGTCTTTACCACCGCTTGGAGAGGAATTAGGTTGCATGCATATGCTGTGTTTCTGATTATAACGAGTCATATGGACCATTTAATCACGACATCAAATCCGAAACGCACGGCGTGACGAATGAGTGCGTTGGGAAATATTTGAGGAGACCAATCAAAACCTAAAAAAAGGAACGACGTTCGCCGTCCCATAGACTTTTGATCAATAATTAACCCACCTCCAACGACGTGAAAGCCGCAAAACGGAGATGAGAAATTTTGAAAGTAACTGTTTCCCAGTATGGACTTGCGGAACGAATGTATGTATGTAGTACGTAACGGCTATGTATGTATGTATGTAATGTAATGTTATGTATGTATGTATGTGTATACTGTGCGTATTCTGAGCTATAAAGTATTTTTGCAGTAGGTTTCCTATGTGTCTTGTATGTCTGTGTGTATGTGTGTCTGTTTGCTTTGTGTGCTGTATTCTATATCCAGTCTCTTTGTGTTTGTATATGTGTGTGCTGTGACAGTGTCCTATGTACTGTATGTGTGTGTGTGCCTCGGTGTGTGTCTGGTGTGTGTCTGTGTGTTTTCTCGTGTGTTTTCTGTGTGTCACTGTCTGTTTGTATTTATACGTGTCAGGTGTGTTTTACTTTTAATATAGAATCGTCTGGCTCACTTTTTCTTTGTTTCGACCAGTTAGTGGAACAGATTTAGTTCGCTTGTTGTGAATATTGGCAGAAGTTTAAATATTAATTAACTTAGTGAATTATAATTAAATTTGCCTATACGAATCTGTGTTTTTCCATTGATTTTAGATGGCCTCGTAAAGGAACCGGGGATCGGTGACTCAGGAGTCGGGCAAAAAGGCGGCCTTACTCTAAACTTCAATTAACTTCTTTGGAGATAGAATTCTAACGGAGTATGTAACCATAAGCTTGAGTGAATCGCCTCTCGTGCAGGGAAAATCTTCCATTGAGGAAGTGGAGCAACGAGAGAGAGCACCAAGTCAGCTGAAGAAACTGTCGAAATGTCCACAATAAAAATTAAAACAATAAGCACAAAGGCCAGAGTGACGAGATAACAATTGATAAACAAAGATGCACATAACCGCACAGAAGAAGAAGAACACTTGTCTCACGAACACGCACGACGAATGGTATTAAGTCTAGAGGAAGCACTGCAGGAGAGAAATGTACCGTCAGAGGGTCGTCAGATACAGTTTTTGTGTCTGTGCGAGGGTAAAATGGCATAAGGTGGGGCGGTGGTCCGAACGATCACATGGTCGACAAGTATTATTCACGAGAAGCTCGCCGTCGCGAGCAAAACTTTCGAATTTTAAAAACATGTATTTGAAATGTCTCTGACCTGAATGATGTAGTTATGGTGATCTGAGTATTACATTATTAAGAAAGACTAGCAGAAGACTCTCGAACTGCTTTTCTTGGCGCGTAAGTGCGCCTTACTTTGCACTCGGCTTTTAAGCCATCTATAATACCATCTGTGTTAAACGGTGAATAGTTCAGTATTTTGTAGTTCTTTGCTCCAATTGATTTAAATGCGTTCGTGTCACAAGAGAGTCGTGGGTAGAAGAACAATATGTCCCGCACGTCATACGCTATCCCACCCCCACCTCGGTGATCCCGTACTCGACGCCATAGACCCACTAACGCAGCCTTAATAGCCACACCGCGCAAAGGTCTCAGCATGGCTAAGCAAGACTCTCTCCTAACGCTCGCCACTAGCTCTGGACTGGACCCGAATAGGGACGGGATGGGACATACGAGTCCCAAATAATCAAGTTGACAGGCTAGGATATCAGTTCAAGTTAGGCGGTTCAGTTACACATAATATATAGTTCTAGTAGTGACCAGGGTCCCACGTGTTTCTACCATCGCGTGCCTAAATGCCATCGTCTGGGAGCTTGTTCTCATCTAGGGAGTCAGTAATATTGGGCCAATTAAAATCAGCTTTGTTGTTTTTAGGCAAGTACATGTTTCTAACTTTAGTTGAGGGCGAAGTTGATGTTCTTCCATTATGCTGGAGTGGTGTTTGTATGGAATGTGTTGTTCTTTTCGAAACATAGTTCAAATACAGAATGTCGATGGCAGCATAATTAACAGGTGCAATTGACATACTGAGCAAGCTTGTGAAATAATCATTTTTAATAAATGAATGTTGCTTTTATTAAACTGTACTATATAAGCATTTACATTTAAAAAAGCAGTAATACCGACAGCAGTAAAATGAAGAACGTTTTTATTTCCAAAAGGGTGTAGATCACCTTTCACGCATTTTGAGAAAAATTAAGGTTTTCTAATGTACCTATATTGAATGTTATCGTGCGTAAAACCAAATGGTGCAGATTGATACCAACGTGACCACTAAAAAGTACCGACCACCATTCTGAATGTAAAAACAACACTTTAGGAAAAACTCTGTGGAGTTTTTCCAATTTTTTTAAAATGTTTTGCCATTTATTATCTTATTTTTTTTGGATCGTACGCCTTTGTGGAAATAAATAAATGGAATGAATACCAGACCATTTTGAAAGTAAAAAAAACAGGTCAGTTTTAGTTGTCAATTTTAGACAACTTATTACGGCTTGAATTTCACCTTCTCATTAGTTGGTATGATATAGGAGCTTGTTAAAATGTAATAAGCGGATTTTGACAGAAAATGAAATCTGAATAAAAACATGTGATGTACCCCGCTTTTGAAACAAACTCTAAGTTTATTTCCAAAAGGGGGTAGATGCCATACCATTCTAATTTTAAATGAATTTATCAAATTAATCACATTGCAAGGTTTCTGACTGTCAAGTAAGAATCAACTTAGGCCAAACAAAGGACCGCCACAATGCAAATGGTATACACACTTACAAAAATAAATGTGACTTGTTTTATCTATTTTATTTGAATTTTCTTTATTTTTTATGTGTTGGATCTGAGCCCGCTTTTTGGAAATATAACTGAAATGGGATCTACCGCCCCTTTTGGAAATAAGTCATTTTTATTGCCCGTTTTTTACCACTTTTTGGAGGGAATTTCAACTTTTCGTTTGTGTTATCTGATAGAGCTACTAAAATTGTATAGATTCATGTAAAAAAGTCAAATTTGATGAAAAATGGATCTAGCCCCTTTTAGAAGGAAGTTCTTCAAATATTGCAGTTTGGTTTTCATGACATATATCAATGTGCGATTGAGCGAAGCGAGCGAGAAAATTTTTAGGACTTGTGAGACTGCATGGTGTCCAATAACATCTTATAAAAGGGGAAATGTTTCTGAAATGTCTTAGATTCAGACTGAAAAGATCTTTAAACATAATATATCAAATATTAATTCGAGCGAACGTAGCAAGCTAGCCTCAGAAATTAAAGTAAATTGCTCTAAGTCGTTTCAAATCCGGGCCACAAATTAAAGAGGAAAAGGAGGCATTTTAAAACCGAAAGGCGGTAGTGCAGTTAAATTACAACGGATGCCTCAAAAATGTGAGAAAATGCCATTGTCTTGTCACATGTGAGGCTTATCAGAGGTGGCAAATTTGATAATTGTTTTTATCTGAAAAGAAAACGATTATGAAAATATAAGAAGGCACCCATTCTAAAGGATCATTTTGATGCAAATTATTCAAAAGTGTAATTGTCAAAAAGGAAAAAAATGTAGAAATGAAACATTTTTAGGAATGTTATGACAAGTAAAAAGGGTAGTGAGTACCCAAATTCCTGGAATACTGGGAGCACTATCCCCCCCCCCCCACACACACACACACAGCATATGATGTTGAATAATCCTAAAAAAAATTAAAGAGTTTTTTAAAATTCTGAGCAAAAAATAATGATATATGC
>JZLH01S0009583.1:0-12619 GCA_001188425.1 Eucidaris tribuloides
AGGCTAAAGTACGTAATTTCAAGCCTGGTGACAAAGTACTCGTGTTGCTACCATAGCAGGGTGAGCCGTTAAAGGCCAAGTTCAGTGGACCGTATTGTGTCAAAAAGAAACTGAATGATGTCAACTATGTGATCAGTACTCCGGATAGGAGGAAAGAACAAAGGGTGTGTCATGTAAACATGCTCAAAGAATACTTTGAACGAGAGGCTAGTCAGCCAGTTAGTGTGATACAGGTGGTAAATGATGAGGAGGAAGTTGACGTAGAATCAGATGTTGACATGTCTAAACCAGATGTAAAAGTGAGTGAGCCACCTAGTGTCAGGTTGTCTAACACCTCCGTGTCAGATGTATGTGCCAGTACTGACAGAGATGTGTCAAGTACAGTGTTAGGGAAAACACATGATGTGTTGAGAGACCCCCATGAAAAATCGAAAAACGATGTGACCAGTTTGTGTCATGAATTTGGGGATGTAGGCAAAGATGTATGTGAAGTGTATCTGACAAACAAGAAGGGGGAGATAATACGCTTCATTGAAAACAATCCCCAGATCTCCCCTGATCAGTTGAAAAGTGTGGCACATGGTGACTCATTCGTTTGTAGACAAAAGTGTACACATGTAAGAAAAGACACAGTGACACGAAATTGAAAGTAAGTCACACAAGAAAAGTGTGATCAGGTGTAAAAATGTTATAGAATCATTATGGTGACAAAAAAAGGATTTTAGCAAAAGACTTTGCTTATATTTATTTCTATGTGAAAAATTAAGTGGAAGTAAGTGCCTTGCTGATCTGATTATGGTATTGAAAGCAGTTTGTTCATTAATTAGAGAAAATTCTTGTATTACAAAAAAAAAACTGTTATCAAAATGATTCAATGAAAAGTCAAAAGTCATGAAAAATATTCATGGTTATAGTATACAATATTTTTAAAGCAGTTTGATAAATATGTACTCTGATTCTGTTTAACAAGTTTCTTTGGTTGGTAAAATAACATTGTGCAGATTTTGGCAACAAAAAGACAAGTTGCAATGGTTAAATTATGAGTTGTTTATTAACCAAAAAATGGCTTACATGAATTTAGTGTTCAAAAATTAAAGTATAAATGTTACGATGCAGTGAAGGTGAAGCATTTGTATTATTATAAGCTGTAAAGCTAAATATTGGTAGATAATGCTATGTCAATGATTGGCAGTATTCATCGTGTTTGAAAATGTAAAAGAAAAATTTGCTACGGCAAAATTTCGTTTTTTCCATGGGGGAAAGTGTTAAATAAATTCTGGTGATATGCTATTACATGCTGCTGTACATGCTACTGCTAGCCAATAATTAGATGGCAGTTAATGTGCTGGCTGGTGAATCTACATTGAAATATTTCACGTGCCGTCTAGAAGACTGTGGAATGTGCTGAACTCTTCTGGCTCACTTGAAATTGACACAGCAAACAATTTATGGATGCCAGCAGTGACTGCTTAGGCTGTGTGGTTAATCCCATTGTTCTTAGGAATGCCATTGACTGGGGGCTTGTGATAGTAAAGCAAGTCTGATGGTGTAATTGTATTTTGATGTATGAATAAATAGCACAGAATGTTCAAGGATTATTCTAACATTGTAGCGCCTTTGGTGTTTTCTAAGAAATTTGAAGATTCTAGAATTAGGAGGTTGAGTATAAAGTACAGGACTGTTTTGGACATGAGTTGCAGAAGTTTCTGTCATCCTTTAGCTCAAGTCACATGTGTTTATAGTAACCGTTGCATTAGAGTTTATTGGTGACCTGCCAGCAGATTACACAACCTGTGGAGTTAAATAGGAGAGTTTGCTGTGTGGACCTGCCTGTTTATCTACTACCTGAGATAGCCTGTGGATTAATTTCTGGAATTACTACATCATGCGTGGCTGCAATTGGGACTTGTTTGTGAGTATTGCTCAAACCGATTTCAATTGGAATACCTGCTACACTCGCCATTGGGGATTCATACTCATACCACTTGGGGACTTCTTTTTTCCTTTTCTCTCTTCCTAATCTGGGCATCATCTTGGATCATCCTGTTTGGACTTGATTACAGCCGAAAAACTTGCTATTAGGCCGACAGCATCGGGATGCATATCGTGATCATAATTTTGGAATATGGATCGGATTACATAAACTTTTATCTGGAGCATCAACTGGACGGCGGATTCATCGACTACGTATCCTTAATTAGCATTGGTAAGTTAATATTTACTTGTGACGATCATTGTGGAAAGATTGTGAAAGTTTTGTTTGTATTTTTTTGGCAGAAAAGGGGAAAGTTACCCCATATAATAAATATTTGTTAAATCAAAATATTGATATCATTTGTTTCATCACATCTATTTCGGTTGTGAAATTGACGTAACAGTATGGCCAGCCAGGAAGTTGGAGTAGCTGCAATGGTTAGAGGGCAAGCTCCTCATGCTATTATAGGCCTAATTCAAATAATTTGTGTACCATGACTGTAACAGGAAATTTATTTATTTGTTTATTCATTTATCTGTGTTGTGTAATTGAAATGTGGATTATAATCAATGTAAATATGAATTATATACTTGTAATGCCAACAAAATGAATTTCCCTCGAGGACAGAAAAAGAATGAACCTGAATCTGAATCTGAATCTGAATCTGAATACTTTCACTATGCCATGCACATGTTAACTTATGTGCTACCAAGACGACTAAAAACATCTTGAAACAGAGATAGATAGAGCAAATATTGAACATCACCAAAGGGAGCATTTCAAAACTCTAGGCCAGACACAGTTTGTTGAAAGACACAAGTCAGTCATTAATGTTCTCACCCTCCTGCCACATGTGATATCTACTCTAGAGAAAATGTCAGCATGGCATATGATGCACTTAAGAGGAAGTGTACACTCTCTACTTCAAGCAATGACATCATTTGATTTTGTTGCTTCCCTCAATATGCTTGCTTGTTTATCTGGTATTCTTCTTCTAGAGGACGCAACAGCAATTCCGGTAAGGTACTAAAACCGCTGCAAGATTTTGCCTAGAATACCAGTTATAGCTGTGCCCACACGAATCTTCATTAGTGATCATTGTCTTGGTGAGTGTCTGAATATCATATTTGATTTGAAACTTAGTGAATTTTGTGGCTGATATTGATAAGCAGTAAGCTGATATATTTGTTATCTGGCACATAATTGCGAACATAAGTCATTATTAAAATTGTATCATTTTATTGTGTACATTGTAAATAATGATGTTTGCCTTAAGTTCAACTAAGTTTCACTGATTAAAAAAGAGTAATTATCCATTTGTTTAATATGTATAAATGTATATTGTTAATAATTCTGTTCTCATTGTGTTCATACCTTTGACCTGCCATACATTTGGAAAGAAACTGTGAACCTGGTCCTCCTTTATGTATATATGTATTTCTATCTTGATATTTTTCAATAAAGTCAGGATGAAACAACCAGCTTCAAGAGGGATACAAACAGTCATCTTGGATCTAATAGAAGCTCTAGGCACAGTATCAGCAGCCCAGGAAGTGATGCAAGCTTGGAGGGATAATAGAAAGTACGACTCCATCTACAATGATACTGTCAAGGCGGCAAGAGACAATGGTATACCTTTTTTAATGCATAAGTCATAATAAGTTGAGAACTAATACCATTTTTGCTTTCCTATTTTCATTTTCATTTCATAGAGTTTGGAGATGAGGCTGTCCGTACCCTAGGAGAACAGTTCAAGAGCACACTTGAGTATGCTGGCGTGGACAGAAGTAAGCTTGGAGTGGAGTTTGGACCTGTTGAGAGCAAGGATGTGCTCAAAGTATGCACTAAAATATTTTAGTTTAACAAATCAACAATGTTTTTATACATGATAACAATATTTGAAAAACATAAACAGCAGAAACCTTGAATGATTATTTTGTTTATTTCATTTCTGTAGAAATTACTGTCATTTTACAAAGCTGAAAATGATAGGCTGCTCTTCTACAATGTAGAGAAACATAAAACTTCAAATAAGTGATTGAAACTGAATTTTCTCCCTTTTTATTTATTATGTTAGGCACAGCAAGAAGGGCTAAGAGTGGAGGAAAATTATCCCTGGAATCAAAGATCATCCACCAAACATCTGTGCATTTCTTGACCTTCTACTGTCCATTCCTGCAACTTCTGCGGATGCTGAAAGAGGCTTCAGTCATCTCAAGCTGGTCAAGACCACTCTCTGCACAGTTCTGCAAGATGGCAGGGTAAATGACCAGTTGCTCATTATGCTCTATGCAGCTGATATCACACAATTTGACCCAGAACCATGTATCATTCTGTGGCAGTCCATGGCCCTGGGAAGTGGGGGTGCATAGCACCCCCTGCAACTCCCTGTAAAAAGATGTGTATGTCATGACGTATGGCATTATACATCGTCCAGGGATGGCGCCAGCTAAATTTGGCCGTGAATATTTTTTTTGGCCGCAAAAGTTTTTCGCCGAGCCCCCCGCGACTTATTTGCTGTTGATTTGGCCAAGAAAATTTTCCGCCGAGCCTCCCCCCCCCCCTCCCCCGGCCTGAGCGTCTTTTCAGCTGCTGATTTGGCCACGTATTTGGCCATGAAAGATTATTTTGGCTGTGAACATTTTCCACCGAGCACCCCCCCCCCCACCACCACCACTGAGCAACTTTTCGGCTGCTGATTTGGCCGCGAATTTCGCCGTAAAAAATTATTTTGGCCACGAACATATATATCTCGGCATGCACCCCCGGTGAAAAAATCGTTCCCAGGGTCCTGTGGCAGTCTAGTTGGACCCGAGCAAGACGTCCTGACAGAAGCGATACCCAGAGACTCGCAAGAGAGTTGAATGTGTTGCCTGACTCTGAGGATGATGTACCATCTGCCGACAGTGATGATAATGAAGTAATCGCCATGGATCTTGATTCCGACTGCATGACTTGAAAAGATTAAAACTAGTATTCTTCAACTTGACCAAAAGTCCAAAAGCAGGGCGCGACAAACCCGCTTGCCCGCTTGCCCGGGGCAAGTGAAAACCACGGGCGGGCAAGCAAAGTTCAATTTCAATTGCCCGATCGGGCAAGCGGTGATTTTCAAAATAAAAATATTATAACACAGACATTAGCTTTATAGAACTTGGACAAATTCAAAATATTTCCCATAATAAAAAAGCGGACGAACACCGCAAACACAGAACAAAATTACCCCAAGTTCTGTTCGAAAACGACGTAAACAAAGTACGAAAATGGAGCGCTAATTCGCCGTCTCTCTCTCTCGCATGGATGCAGAGAGATTGTACATGTACTTTCCTGTCATTTACCGTTGAGGGCGTATGTCAAGAAGGCGGAATCATGACCATGTACGTACCAGCTAGCTTGACCGCCCAGCTTTTCAATCTCATGTTTTATCGCATATGTAAAGCTAACATGCGGAAAGAAATTTCTTTTGTAAAGGCGTTATAATCCGTATTTTGGTGAGTCAAGCAGTTCATTGAGCTGCTGATATTTGTTACCAATGATAGAGGTATGTTCATTTTAAAACTATTTTAACTCATACAAACATCGTCAGTCAATAATTGACTGATGATTTCAGTCCCACACATTGTAATCGATGTTGTGCCTGTAGTCCCTACGGCATCGAGTCAACTCTGGCAAATTTGCTGGAGTCAGCCCGATACCGATGTACCGGGTTTTAATGATATTTTTTCAGCGGTATCGGTATACTGGAAATTATCAAGATAAATATTTTGGGGGATAATAGACTCAGGCCTATCTTTATTCTAGTTTAATACTGTAGTTTTGTAATTTATGTATCAATTTTTTATGTATCTTTTTGTTTGAACCTGTGGCAAGCATTGTCATTGTACATTGACCCAAGTTCAGCCCATTCGTCCTTTATAGATTTATCACTGCCTTTTGGAGGTAAGCATTTATTGAAACAGTAATTGAGGCTTATCAGTCATGGTGATTTATTTTTCATAGTCATTCGTGAAATTGAATAATTGATGACATTCTACTGTCACTCTGATCAGTTCTTTGCTTTTTTTTCTTTGATGCAGGGCTAAGCATTATGCCGGTGGCTGAGCAGTTTTGTGTGCAAATCATTCATAGCTAATATACTTGCCAAGAGTAAAGTTCATTTTTGTTAACTCACTTAACTGTTATCAAAACACTTGTAAATGAATGTTCGTTGTGTTATCTAACATTGTCTTCAGTCATCGTTTTATTGACCCTTTATAAGGTGATATTCTTTACTGTAAAAAAAATTAAAAACAAAGAAAACAAAAAGAAAATTCGGGCAAGTGCCGTTTCCTTGAGGGCAAGCCAAAAAAATTTCACTTGCCCTGTCGGGCAAGTGAAAAAAAAAATTTTGTAGAGGCCTGCAAAAGTACATATAAATGAAGACTAAAAAAAAGTAAAGGTCAAGCCCTGTAACATCGTGGTGGAACAACCACAAATTCCTGCACGGAGCATCTACAGACCAAATAATGCGGGCACACAAGAACAAGGAGATCCTTGCCAACAGTACTTCAAATAAATGTCTTTTGGCTCTTGATTGACAGTGTTTCAAGGTGGGGGGGGGGAGGGGGAGGGAGGGGAGGGAGAGGGGTGATAAAAAATACACAGTCTCTTACCATGACCTTCTTGACCTGGCCCCTGCCCAATTCCAAAATCATGAGTCTGTGGAAAGAATGACGGAGGCAATGCAAGACTGTAAATCTAGATACACGATAGGATATTCATATGAGTGGATATTAAGATATTGAAGTGAAAGGTGCCCGCTGACCGAGATTAATATAAACCAGTACCTACAAGATCCCACTATAATAATCTAATGAAGAACACCTTACAAATGTCATAACCTTCAAACAAATATCCTTGCACATGTCCCTATGCATGCAAAAACGTGGAGATGTGCTATTTTTTTTCATCATAACCACTGAATTATTCTCGCAACCCATACACCTCCCTAGCGAGAAAAAATAAATCCATTGAGTAATAATCAAGTTTTTGCATAAATACTAACACTGACAATGTTATTTTTCAGAGACACAAGACTAGATAGACCTAAAAGTAATAATATCGCAATAATATGCAACCTGTCACCACGATAACCAGATAAAGTCGCATATCTTATGAAACATGAACATAGAAAGAAAAATACTTTGGGTGAAAGATATAAATATAAGAACTTTTGTAACATGTGAAGAATAAAAAACTTTTGATTTTTGAAGACACTTCACTTTCATACTTTATATCATAATTACGATATTTCGCACTTTCCTTACCTTTGGGTTGTGTGACTTTATCAGGGTATCGTGGTGACAGGTTACATATGTAAATTCCCATCTTGGTCAATGCCACCCTCCATCTGCCTATAAGCCATCCAATATTATTTTCATTACAATGTTGATACTAAATTCCAATAAATTAATTTACTGGAAAATAACCCATTAATACATACCATACAATTTACAATGTATCTGGTAGCTTTATCCTGGTCCACTCCACTCCAGTCTTGTAACATGTAGCTGACACAACAGGCACAGTAGACAAACCTCACATCATTTTCACTGCCGTTTTCTAGCGATGAGAAACTGAAAAGAAGAGGTGATGAGCAGATTTACGTCAAGTGAATGTCACCCAAAGGTCAGAGCAAGCTTTAATTCACCAGTATCAACAGTTATTCTGGAAATTTAAGTCCAACATGAATTTATTTTTGGAAAAAAAAACAAGACTGTAAATTTACTGAAAATTTCACATTTACTCTAGATGGCCCTTCTGTGTTTGTGTTTAACTTTTCGCCAGGATTGTTTTTTACCTTTCTTTCTGAATTACTTGATTTTGAATAACCATCACCAATCAAAATACACTGTAGTGGATTTCTCTAAAGACCAGGAAACCAAGTTCTATACTTCAGGCAAAAGATGAATAATTGCAGATTTCCTATTCATGAAACACATTTCTCACTAAAAATCACAGACCTTATTATACTGTATACACGGAATATTTTGCACTTGTTTTAATTACTGGGCAATTCCATGATTAGTTATGTTACACTTTATGACAAACTTTACTCAACATTTGGCTCTTACATGAATAAGCTTTGATATTATTTTTCTGTTTTGGTACTGTCAGTTCTCTAGATTGGCACCTACTTCACAACATCAAGCAAAATCATGAGACATGTTTCAGTGGGTAATAACAAGAACTTTAATTATGGTTAGTTACGTTACATAAAAAGGCACATTAAAAAACAAATGACAATCTTTGTCCTCAAAGTTCCTCAACCTTGTTTTTCACTGAAACAAACTGCTGGTTATTCATGCTATTTCTGTGTCTTGATAATGCATTTAATATTAATGAAATCTTTCATTTTTAAACTATGACATCAAAACCATGGTTAGTTATGTTACGGTTAGTTGCGTTACATTTTGTCCATCCACACAAATTTGTGTTAATTCATGTCTTTTTCAGATTTAGTATGCATATGTGGGGCTTTATTACTTTCAAACACAATGAGAAGAGGCTATTGGCATGGAAAAAACTGCAGAATAAATGATAGTTTTTCATAAAACTGAGATTTAGTCACACCAGTCCCACATGTGGTATTTCATGTATGGTTCTGATTCTCCTAGAAGGTGCTGTTTAAGATGTAAAATTTAGAGTAGAAATGATGTCCCCCATTTTTTCTTCATGATTCACACCCATTCAAACCATTAAAATGTAATACGATTCGAGATAGAGCAATTTATTTAATTGTGATTTGTCCAATAATTCATGGAAATGCCCTACTACAGCTTTTTGATTAAACTACCACAAAAAATTGTCTCTTCTTGATATACCTGTAGACCTGTTACATTTTGAGAATGAGATAACACTTTATCCTCCATATAGCTGGAGGCCTTTCAAGAGTATGAGTTCTTTGTGAACTTGTTTTATATTATGTGTAACCATGGATGTTGTTTGACAATCTCACCAACTAAAATGGACATAGCATGTGATCCTCATATTTTTGGTGTAATCATTAATGTATTGGTAGAATTTAGTGCAATTTTACTTTTATAATCGTACTTGTACTTGATGACCTGTGATATTGTCTATTCTCATTGTAACTCATGCTTAATTCAATTGTAAAAGATTGCCATGCATGAAGTTTTGATAAACCTTAAATAAATAAATTAATTAAATAAATACAACACAATAAAATGACTTTATTCATACATCTCTTTCATTCAGGAACAGCTGTAAATCTGCCATCATCTACTCTAGAAGCCCTATTGCACCATGAACAGCATGGGATCCACAACTTACCTTCCATCCTCCAGCTGCAGTGCCCGGAGGCCAGCCACAATGGCAGGCTTGTTGACCCTTGACAAGTCATCCCCTAGGATGAGCAGAGATGCCAGGCCAGTGTACGTCATGGCTACATGACCCCAGTCATATGGGTGGAAGACGGCGTGATCATCCTGTCACAACAAGTGAGAAGTCTAAAAATTACGGACACCATTTAACATTGTGGGGCTTCAAAATGTCATACTGCAATTACATAATAGCGCTTGAATAGACAAATAAACATCCTAGAATACAAAACTAGAATACTAGACTAGTTATTCATAGATTTTTGTTCTTAAAAACACTTAATGATCGTATTGAAATTCAATTTGTTTCAAAGCTGCATATTGAGACCTATCAGAGATACATCATACAGGTTTACGTAGTTCAGATTTTTTTTTAACTGTGATCATTGTTACATTATGCCTTGAAGGTTACCCAGATTGGAATTTTTTGGAAATTTCTGAAATGTAGTGAACACAAAGAATTTCATGAAAAAAAATATATATAAACAGAGTTCAAGAATTCCCCTTTATAAAGATAACTGGAATTTATAGAAATTTAAACTAAAGAAATGACTTTTTTTTTTTAAATTGTGATTCAAAGAATGAAAAATGATCTTGAGAAAGTTTTCTTCATGATTCTTCTGAATCAATGTGGTACACAATCTCATAGGGAAGAAGTATCAAATAAAATTGGTGCATTTACAAAACAATCACTAGAACAAAAATCATTCTGGGTTGCATCAAATTAAAACTGGATGTGATTCCCAGTCTCAGTGTGCATAAAGGTATGGCTTCTGACTGGCGCCCCAGCAAAGAAATTGGTTATTTAGGGACAAACCCCACTACAGGGCTGAATAGCTCACATGTTTGATCACAGGACTTGGTATCCTGAGGTCACTGATTCAAATCCCACTTAAGCCAAATTTTCTTTGCTGTCTTCATTATTTGAAAATTTGTTTCCCAGTTAGTTTTCTTTTATATTTAAAATGCAAATAATTTATTGTAACGTAACAGTAAGAATTAGTTCTTACAGTTCAACTACGAATTGCTATACACCCTTTAAACACATTTACTTTCATCTGTGAAATACATTAGGCCATTTTCAAACAAAAGTGGACATGAGGGTGAAAATTAAAACTTGCAAGACATCAATAGGTTTCAATATTTTTTGAAACTAGATATCTTAGATGATAGTTTTCCATGAAAATTACATAAAATAATTTATCATATGTCGTAACACAGTGAATTTAGTACAAGGCTAATTAATGTTAATGTGGGTATTTTTGCATTTTGTCGTGTCACTCACAGCATGTAAGGGGGGACCATTTGCCAGAGAGAGGGAACGGTTGATTGTGACTACATATGTTAGATAGGTAATCTAATTATGCACATGTTTTAGGACTCATGGTACTCTTGGAGAACTACTTTGGTACAAATCCTACCATAACCGATAATGGTCAGACACCCATGTCCAAAATTTGTCGTGTCACTCACGCACCGTTTTTTAATCAGAATTATTTGTCCAATTGTTGAATTCAAATCAAACTGGTAATGACTCATGCCAGTCCTACATTATACCTAATATGGTAGTCATCATCCATTCATAACCTCCAAGTAGGAAGATATGAGCCCTAAGACTCTCAAATTGTCGAAAATGCTTGTTTGAAAATGACCATTAGGAAGTACTAACATTTCTCTGATCTTTCCTCAATAAATAAATGAGCACTACATGGGATAATTTTGTCTCCGTCACATACCTGAACTCTGTCAAAAGATGCTACTATTGTGGAGGATCCCCGGAAACCACATCGTGATAATGACTCCTCTGTCAAAAAACAAAAATTGTGTTAATTTTCAGAAATTTTGTTTCACCACAGTTGGAAAATACACTTAAATATAAAACCATATTTTTGACATGTGATGCAAATTCAGCTGTAGAAATTAAAAAGGCAATGTATTATTACAGTAGTAATCAACATAAATGCATTTCAATACCACAATTTAAGCCTAATTGGATTGCAGGTAGTGTGTGTATTTTCCTACTGTATGGCTATGCTCATAAGTAATGACTTCTTCCTATAGAAAATACACTTCATCATTGCATAAATCTGGTAATAATCTTAACCCTAAAAAGGCTGAGGGGGTGATCGCCCCCTATGCCGTTTACGCGCAACATTCCCGCGACCGCGCGAAGAGCTTCACGGCATTTCATGAGATTTATTCGTCTCGATATGTCCCCATACTTTGAGAGCCAAATTTGGACGTCCGGTCGGTTCCAAGTTACGTAACATTTTGTACTTGCATGTCATCCCGAACTCGCTCATCAACAATGTGATTTGTGTACATTTCCAATACAAATTGTTTTCAGCCAAAATTCATCAAATGTATGCTTATTGTTTTACTTTTATTGGTTGAATTAATTAATTTGTGCTGTTTATGACGTGCAAAAGTGTCCCGAACAAATTTCATCTAGAAACAATAGAAAACAAAAGGTTGAAAAAACAACAGAAATACATGAAATTTGAAAAACATAAAATCCATAGGAAATGAATTTTGATTCCAAAGATTTTTTTCAGTAAACTTGTTAAGGAATGCTAAAAAGAGTTCCAGATCACAAAAATTAGTACGTGTTGGAGCTTTAATTAAGTGATTTACAGCTAATTATGATTTTATCTATAAATTAGCATAATTAATCTGGTAATTAACTATACAGTCTTGTAGATTGTACGTGATGGTGAAGCATGCGTGCCAGATTTCGGGGGATCGCCGGGATCGCGGCCGAGATTCGGGGGGGAGGCGGGGGGGGGCCGCGGCCGAGCGGGGGGGGGGGGGCGGAATCCGCCCCCCCCCCAGATATAGCAACAAAAAGTCCAGCCTGATTAGGTTAATTTATTCTAGACAAGTGGATAATACGTGATGATAAACTGGAATCGAATCATGACAAATGAAATAAATGCTAAATCCATAAATAGTCGATAAACAGTTGTCAAGTCATATTGTTACTTATCCACAACATGAATAAATAGTTCACAGGGTTGAGCTGAAAAAGAAGTACGTTTAGATCTACTATATTTATTAACTGCTGTAACAAAATCATGCAATCACACATACACACACACACACACACACACACACACACACACACACACACAACACACACACACACACACACACACACACACACACACACACACACACACACACACACACACACACACACACACACACACACACACACACACACACACACACACACACACACACACACACACACACACACACTACTACT
>JZLH01S0009583.1:28712-40395 GCA_001188425.1 Eucidaris tribuloides
ATACGCGAGAATCGATTCAATCGTTTTTTTTCCTCGGCAATGGGTAAAAAAAAGAGATTACTATACGTTGGGTAAATGCATGGAGCAAAACAGTTTAAAGATTTTACCAACCTTTTCCCAATGTTCACAATGTACCTTAATTTGTTTTCCCAATTTCATTTCGCTCAGTGGTTTTTCCAATATTGGGCGTAAAATATTTACCACATGTTGGGTAAATGCATGTAGCAAAACAGTTGGGAAAAGTTTACCCAACTTTTACCCAATTTTGATTTACCCAGTATAGTTTGCCCAATATTTTTAACAGTGCAGGTCCTTTACAAAAGTGGGCAGTGCTCACTCAAGCATGAACCAATTTCAGTCTTTTTGGTGTCATATGAAAGAATTCAGCTTTTCATATGAATAAACATTTTTCAAAAAATTCGAAACAATTTTTATTTGGGGGCCATTTTAAAAGTGTATCATTTTTTCTGGGACACTCGGTATAATAGAACAGGTTCCTCTCAGACCTGTAGACCTTTTTTTGCTTGTCGCATCGATTGGCACCACAGAACATCCCCTTAAAAAACTCCTGGGTACGCCCATTATGCTCCCTCCAACTTCGAATGACTGTCGACAGTCACAGGACAATGCATTTGTGATTCCGCAATGTATTTTACCGTTTTAATTCTAAAAATAACGTGCCAAGTCTATGTTTTCTGGCAATATGGAACTTCTGAAAACAAAATAACTCATATAATGTCAGAATGGTATTACCGACGTATAAGAACATCGAAGATCATTATGTAGTGTTTAAAGGCAAGGTTCACCCCGACGAAAATCCACCAAAGAATAACAGAGTTATGAAGGTTCAAAGTTTTAATTTTGTGACGTCACATGCGAGCAGCTCCCTATATGTCATGTAATATAAATTCCATAAATTGCCATTTTTTTTAAATAATTCATGATATATTCAATGTTTTTTTTTCACAGAAGCCTATATTGAATGCTCAGGTAAAATAATTTTCAAATTTCTGAGAAAAACGACACTTTTATGGAATTTATGACATATAGGGAGCTGCTCGCATGTGACGTCACAAAATTAAAAATTTGAACCTTCATAACTCTGTAATTCTTTGGTAGATTTTCGCCAAACTTTCACTAATACGTTTCTCTCATTATTCTGCTTTTATTGAAACCAACTCAACTTGACGTCAGGGTGAACCTTGCCTTTAATGAGTAGAGTGTATGCGAAAGTAAAGAATGTCTGTCCGACATTCTTTTCTTCGCACCGGGATGGATGTCTTATTGTTTCTTCGACTGGGAATGGGAAGAATAAGAATGAATGATATTATTTAAATTGGGACTTTTTGGTGATATAACTCCACAAGATAATTTCATATATCGATTTTTTCTAATACCAACCAGGAAGCGTGCTAGCTGTGAATTTATTCACTATATTCACTGCACAATCGTAAAAGAAACATCAGTTGTATGAATGAAATAATTCCCAGTACTACATTAACAATATTTATTTGTCATATATTAAAATGTTGCGTTATTATTATTATTATTATTATTATTATTATCATCATTATTATTATTATTATTATCATTATTATTATTATTATTATCATCATCATCATCATCATCATCATCGCCCACCGGAGGTGAGGGCGACCAAGGGATCCAAATGGCGTTCGTCCGTCATCCATCATAAATGTTGAAGCTTACCTGAAGACTTTCTGATACATAACCAGTGCCTTGGCAACCAAACTTGGGTGATAAAATTTTCCGTTTTACAAATGTCAAATTCTGGCATCTGCGTTCTTGCAATTTTCTGACTTGAATCTTTGTTGAAAAAAAAAAATCACAAATGATTTCAAGCCTACTAGGCCCATGGGGGTTTTGATTTGGGTTTGGGGACACATTTAGTAATATGCATGATTTCTTTGGCTTTATTATCCATCTTCTTGGTAAATAAGTTTAGTTTTATTCAATAAATATTTTTTGATTTTACTTTTGGGAATTTTTAAGGCATGACTTTTTTTCATTTTTGTGCCGTTTTACGTGTTGTACCTGAAATTCCGTGATTTCCGCGGAAAATCCGCACCGCGGAAAACTTTGGTCTTTATGAAAGATGCACTGTACCCACCCTACTCAAAAGTATTGCAACATACACTATAACGCATGCATTTTGAGTTGAAGGGGTCTTTCTATAATGAAGTTTATTATTGGAAAATGCAAAATTATTTGAAAAGGAATCAATGGATATTCTTTCTTCTGCAAGGCGGAGAGATTATCAAATGCAGGCGCGCCCACGGCAGAGGGTCGAGAACATAAAATTTAACATTTTTCGCCTCCCTGTATAGGGGTGGAGTGTTAATTCACTCTAGTATCATAATTCGATTTCGTATTTCCTGTGAAACGGTTTTGATGGCTTGGAAAGACTTCCAACAAATGCAAAATGTCAATGTGTTCCTCTGACGTGGTCTCTGAAAGAAGATACCACCCCGCGAAGACGAAAGCGCCTCCTATCTTCATAAGACAATGGTAAGGAGAACTATATAAAAAGGTGATGGCCTTCTCTCCAAATTATTATATTCAATGTACTGAAACGTCGCATGACAACATATTTTAAAATGTTTGCAATAATAAACCGCCTTTAGAATTAAGAAAGAATAAGAAATTACAACTTGAAAAGCTCCTTTCTGAAATATGGGGCGAAATCTTCATTACCACTGTCTTATGAAGATAGGAGGCGCTTTCTTTTTCGCGGGGTGGTGTCTTCTTTCAGGGACGCGTCAGAGGAACACATTGGCATTTTTTTGTTTGTTGGAAGTCTTTCCGTGCCATCAAAACCTATTCACGGAAAATATGAAACCCAATTACGATACTAAGTGTGAATCAACACCCTGCACCCCTATACAGGGAGGCGAACAAATGTTAAATTTCATGTTCTCGCCCGTCTGCCGTGGGCACGACTGCATTTGATAATCTCTCCGCCTTGGAGAAGAAAGGAGAAAGAATATTCAATGATTTCTTTTCAAATAATTTTGCATTTTCCAATAATAAACTTCATTAGGACATCATTATAGAAAGACCCCTTCAACTCAAAATGCATGCGTTATCGTGGGTGTTGCAATACTTTTGAGGAGGGTGTCGGAGGTCATATTGTTACAGAGTACCTGTAAGACTCTCTTGTGACAACTTCACATCCATTCCTCAGATTACAACCAAACTGGGTCATAGATGCACTGGGGGTACCTTCATGTTATGGTGTTGTCAGAAGGGAATTTTGCAATTAAATGAGCTGCACGTTTCCTCTTCATACCGCAATCATACCTTCGACTTTCTCGAGGAAGACAATATCAAATTGGAATTGCCTTTATATCAAAGTGTTACCGTTATATTTGTTTCTATATAATCAGTTTTTCCCCGTATCACATGTTTACAAAATCATTTCGTGAATTAACTCCAAAACAAACTCCAACTAGATCAGTGATAACGTAAGTCATAACAAGAATTCATTTTCACACCAGAACATGAAAAGAACAATTGGTTATGAAAATTATTTTTCCAAAATCCCCTAAAAAAATCAATTATTTCACATTTTAAAACACCCCCTTTTGACGAAAAAGGGGGGTGAATGGGTGATATCGTGAAAAAAAGGGGTGATTATGGGTGAAAAGGGGGTGTTTGGGGTGTTAACACCCCCGTTCGGCAAAAGGGGGTGTTTGAACACCCCCCTGCGTACGCGTATGATGTCACCAACCCCAAAGAAGGCCAAGGTCACACCTAGTGCTGGCAAGGTCATGGCCTCTGTTTTCTGGGATGCGCAAGGAGTGCTAATGGTGGACTACCTCCAGAAGGGTTGTACTATCAATGGGCAATACTACTCTGACCTTCTGCAGCACCTGAGAATATCAAGAAAAAGAGGCCGGGAATGATCACAAAAGGTGTCTTGTTTCACCGGGACAATGCTCCAGCGCATTCAGTGGTGGCGATGGCAACCATTCGTGCATGACTGTGGCTTCCAACTTGTTCAGCACCCACCATATTCACCTGACCCCGTCGGACTTCCACCACTTCCCGATTCTCAAAAATGATATGGCTGGACAACACTGCACCACCGATGAGGAGCCGGTCATTGATGCCGTCGACTCCTACCTCAGTGGAGGGTTAAACGAAGGACTTCTATTGCAGAGGCATAGTGGCACTTCGTCACCGCTGGAGGAAGTGTGTGGACTCACAAGGGGACTATGTGGAAAAAACAGGGCAATAAAGTACTTTTGCCTCCTACCATCTCTCGGAGGCTCAAAACTTTTCAGTCGCCCCTCGTACTTTATTTATTTATTTTTTATACATTTCTGAAAAAATAGAAGCGTGTCTCAGCAGAAACACACGCACACAGACAGACACAGACAGACACCCACACCCCGACACGTATGCACGCGCGCGCGCGCGGCGCGCACACACACACACACACACACACACACACACACACACTGGACCTTTTTTTTCACCGTGTAGCAAAACTACACACTGCCACCAATCAGCACCTCACAACACCATGCAGACCTTTTTGGATGGATCGCACGCCGTTTACACTTTTTTGGTAGGTAATTAGCGCCCCCGTCCCCAAAGACTCCCGGCACCAGATTTGCGAAGTTCTTGGTGCTAGGAGCATGAAAAACATAATGATTAGGGTTTGTTATGCTCCTTTTCAGTTCATCGGGATTATCCTTACACTAAAAACACTACACTAAACACTTTAAATAAACACTTTTCTATAAGACTTTATAAACACTTGAACATTTGATCTGGAAAATGGAAATCCTAAACACGTTTAGTTAGAAATTCTGTGTATCAATATGATGCCTATGATATCAAAAATTCGTGTTTATTTCTGGAACACTTCGCAAACACTTGACCACTTTTAATATGAAATCATAAACACGTTTAAATGTTAAGGTGTTGAAAATCATACACGCGTCTACAAACATTTCCATGAACAACTCCCGGGGGGAACAACTACACACTTAGGTTTAGATCTTCACAAAAATGTTTGTTGACGCACGCGCCTTATGATTTTCACTGCATGACACCTAAACACTTAAACGTGTTTATGAAACGCGTTCAAGTGTTTATGAAGTGTTCCAGAAATGACGAACTTTATCATAAAGAGGTGATACACAAAATTTCTATTAAAGGTATTGGCTAACATTTATCACAGTTAAAAAAAAAATCTGTGCTACATGATTCCCCATGCTACCATTGTCTTTGATAAGGTATAAAAATGACGCCCTGAAAAAAATGTATTTCAAAATGATTATTTAGTGCTTTAAAATAGTGAAAATCGTAAGTTGATCGGATTCACCTGCCCATTATCTCCCATAGACTTACTGTGTGTACACCTACGCTATCTAACTCGCCCCGAGTTTTAATTATTCATGCATAACTTGCCATTGGCAGTGTAACTTTCCAAACTTTTGTATTCTAGGGTGTTTATTTGTCCATAGTAACACTACTATGTAGTTCAGATATCAAAATTTGACAATTTTTTAAATTGAAGCTCCACAATCTTAGCCTATCACTTAAAAGGACGCCGCCGTAATGCCATTGTACGTTTATTACCCTTACGATTGCCCCTATGCAAGGCATGCGTAACACTGAACTCTATGCTATCGTTAAGTGTAGAATCTAGTGGTGCGTAAACAACAATCGTGGAGCTGCGAACAGAATTGTCGATGAGTGTCAGTTGGGCTTAGTTCGCCTTTCTTCGGGTGAATACGTGCTGACTAGTAAATTGCACACAATTCGTGCGCGCTCGCTTTCCGAAAGTATACGGACATTCCCGAATATTACCCGAGTCAGGCCAGGTCCAAACGCCCACGACTTGCGACTTTACGGTCCCTTTAAACGTCTTTATCCAGTTTCAAGTGTTTATGAAGTGTTACAGAAAAGTGTTGAATATTTTCAAAGTGTATGTGTCCGACCCGGGGTGTCCGATGCAAAACTAATCCCCAAAGGACAGTGATACATGTATGATGGAATAACAATTTTCCGTAATTGGTCGAAAATTAACAACAGTTTATTCTAGTTTTTAATTCACGGCTGTTACGCTGGAAATCCACCCCCCCCCCCGGGCCTCCGGAATACGATTTCATAAAAAAAAGAAGTCAAAAATGATGTTGATAATCAAAATGATTCGATAATGATGACTGCTGCTGCTGTGTCCACATCCTGATGTTGTCGATCCAACCAGTTTTCCTCCGTCCTGGCCTGGCCTTTCCTTCTATTGTTGTTTGAACTTAACTATCAGATCGTCGTTTCCAATGTCCGTATAGATACTTTTCTCTTCCTCTACTGCTACATCATCACCATAACAGACATTTTGTCATAACTTTATATCTGAATGTCACTTTTACTCCGCTGAATTGCCGAATAAAATATCACGTCCATCTGGAAAAAAAGGAGAGGTCTCGGCATGGTGGTCTACATAATTATCACTTGTGCAGTTAAATTCCGAGCTGCTAATCCGGGCTAGCTGTTAATCCACCTTAATCCCTTAATTGGCTTATGACCTCATCTTTGAAACCATGTATTCCAGAGTCTGCATGATTCTCAACAAATTTACCAGTCGAGTCTGGGGCTGTGGGACAAATCTGGAGTAGATAACACTCGAAAATTACCAAGTTGCAGTACCAGTGGAATACAGTGTACTCGTGTATTTTTTCCTTTGCAGCTTATACCAGCCGGGCTGCCCCCCCCCTCCCCCCAATTGTGCAACCGCGATCCAGTCTCTGCGGGTACTTTTTTTAGTCCAATTGGCAACGAAAATACATTGCCACTGGCACGTTGGGTCCACGCAGGTCCTGTATCCGTACCGCGTAGCTTGCTAGAACCAGTGTTTGCATACCGCGCACAGAAGGTAAATTGGGAATACATACGTGCACACACAGAGACTTTACGTGCACGTACTGCACTGTAGTGTACGTCCGGTGCATGCATGCATTTGCATGCACTACGTAGGTAGCATAGCAAATGCACGGGTGAGTAACCGGACTTAGAACTGCTGTTTAGTAGGTCGTGAATTCCCTATTGTCACTCGCATATTTGACCCGTTGTGGAGGACGCTATGAAGTCGACAACAGCAGCGTGAAGACTTGTCTAGTCGAGAAACTATGGATTTTTAAACCTTCTGTATATATACCGTAAGCATGATTTTCGTACTTGATGATTCAATCATGTCATGATGTCTTGAGTTTTGATAGTGCCAGTGGTGTGAAGAAGACGTGTGTGCAGTTTGAATGTGTCGCGACTGGCGAATGTGACTATAAACAAACCGCAGTCGAATCGAAACTAACAGGTGTGTAGATCTACCGAGTAGTCTATTTATTAAATGGTCAGTTTCGAATGAGGATAGTCAGATAGTGGGGAGGTGATTGTGCATGTTGTGTGTCCACGTTTGTCCTGGACTCGTTAGTTAGTTTTTTTTTTAGATTTATTGAAATTGCTGACATCCTTGTCTTGATTCAGCCGGGGTATGGAACACAAAATTTCATAAATTTTGTGTAAGTTAGAAGTCTTAACAACTAACACAATACGATTAGGCCTGGGCTGATTAAGTATGACCCAAAACATACTTTTTTCAACAATTTTGCTACATTTTTTTTGTCCCCTGTTAGACATGTCAAATTTTAATCTTGTCTTAGATCTCTATGTCAAAATCTGCAAGGTCTAAGGAGTCTGTTTCGGGGTCATATTTATTGGACTAACACATCATTACTTAACTTAGATCTACAAGTACTAGCCTGCAGCAATCAACTATTCCAGTAAAAATTACAAAACAACAATTTGTGCTGCATGCTGTAAACTAGTATTTCCATAGACCCTGCGGCTGCGTATAGCTGCTCAGCTCCAGACATGCCTCTTCTTGTCAACAAGATTATCTTTGGTTCAAGTCACTGGAATTATAGTGCCAAAATTTAAGTCTGTGTCGGCAGACTTTCTACCACTACCAGATTATTTTTGTAAATGTAATGTGAGGTCCACTCCTTACTTATTCCCCCCTATAAAACCACCACAACAAAAATGACATGTAGCAGCTAGCAGCAGGTAATTGGACAAGTTAGAAATATCAGCAGCAGCCAGCAAGAACAGTTAGTCCTCTTCCAGTTGATAAGTCAGTTCTGAATTATGGCCACAGTGGCTGGAGGAACCTTTGGTTAATTGGAAAATGGTGAATTTGCCAATGCTCGTCGAGCAACTTTTTAATGTTGGATTTATTTGCAAGCTTAGTTAGTGCTTAGAACTGAATATATTGGAGCAGGAAGATAATTCCAGTCACTGTTGATTCCAGTAACATGATTCTGAGGAAGGGGTAGAATTTTCATTAACTAGTAGTAGAAAATATCAGGATAAAAAAAGATGCAGCTTGTTATAATTTCAAATCACGCTGTCCTTGTTGCTTACAGAAATACATGTAAAACTGACCTTGCTGACTTACACTGGGGGCCTACATATTACCCCTGCAATGTCATACATGTATATTGTGGCCCACATACAGTAGTGTAAATTGTACACTGTAGTGTGATCTTTAAAAAACCCAAAATGATAATCACTACATTGAGTTTGTTGACTAACTACATGACTAACTGAATATCAATGTTACATGTTTTGTGAATATAGGTAGCGTTAACTGTCATATAATTTGCATACAGACTTACCCCTCCCTCCACCTAAATTATGTCAGTGTGTGTGAACTTCTACAGCAACTCCTTATCAACTTGTTGATCTGGGGTTTACAATGTAGGCTCCAAGAAAATTTTCAGATATGTAGTTTACAAGGGTTGATGTTGTTTTGCAAATTAGTAGCTTACTTTTGTACTGTGTATGTTTAATTTTGAATACGTAACAATATGTACATCAATTTGATTTCTCTCGGAAAAACCACAAACCTCAACCAGACATTTTTCAACAGAAGTGTATTTAGTGCTTCCAACGTGTGACTCACTGTTTTTCCTAGAGCACTGTATGAAAATTTAGTCTGTGGTAAATATAACAGAAAGTAAGTTGAATTATGTTAATTAGGAAATATAGGATTAAAGTAAATTTGATAGGCTTCAAGTACATTCGAAAATGTTTAAAAATTGTGAGTATATCAGACAGTTGATTAATCATCTATAGTTTTTTGTGCAATGAGCGTGCTGGGTTAGAACTTCAAATAAATCTCTGTGTACAATGTAGGCCTACATATGAATCTCACAAAAAGTGCCTTGCGTTATACATGTACAGCACTCTACAGCAGTGGCAGACCTTCAGCGTACGTGAAAGCTATCTGACCCATTCCAGACTGTGTCGCTTGACACACATCCCCTTTAGGCAACATTCAAGAGCATCCACCTAGCAGGATGTCAGCTAATTCTAGTTTCTTGCTGGAAATTGCCTGCTGATTAATCCACCGTACCGAGCTCCAAACTCTAGCATATTCTGTACATAGGTGTAATGTACAGCGTACTCAAAATGGACTTCCTTGTATGGGTTCACTTATCTTCACTGCTACTGCAGCCTTAGTGTTGTTCAGATACTGGAAGTCAACCTCATGAATTGCCTTAACATACATACGCAAAACTTGTACAGTATGTATAGCCAGGTTTACAAACCAGTCAAATCATGTAATATTCTGAAGGTTTAACAACAACAACAACAACAAGAACTACAGTAATAATAGAAATGATATGAATACTAATGATAATGATGATAGTGATTATAATAATGATGATGATGATAATAATAATAATAAGTGTCATGAATGATTGTTAAGAAGTGTGATACAGACATGGACATCCGCATTGTAGCTCAAAAACTGAACTGTTAAAAAAAACAGTGCCTAATATAACCATGTATAACTTAAGAATCTCCAGAATAATTATACATGTATACCCAATATGTATATAGTCAGTATGATATAGGTTACATATTTCTACTGATTGTGCAAAATTTGATGCACAATGCTATGTAATGTATGTAGTATTGGGGTACCACATTGGGTAGTGCCCTCTTGTATCTATTAGGGCAATTCCAAACAAATGAGGACATTTATCAAAAAAATTAAAATGTCTCTATCATGTTAATTATGTGACATATCACAAACCTAATGCCATGGATGTTCATAAATTACAAAAGTCTTTCAAATTCAGTCGAAAATATTTTCGTTTTCGTTGATTTCCTCAAGATCTCAAAACCATCATTAACATTGTGTGGGACTGGAGGCAAAAAAAAAATCACTAAAATGCGAATAACACAAGTTCCTTTTGATATTTTTTCTCAAAAATTTTGCTAAGGAGAAAATGATGACACATTTCTGTATTTCTGAAGCCATAATGATATTTAATTAATTACCATGGGTGCAATACCCTCCGGAGTCGCACTGGACAAACTGTAATGCGACTGACCGTAATGCGACTAACCAGCGTTTTTCTATCCGCAAAGGATACTTTAAGTTGCTTACCAAATCTAAACAGCTTATTTCAGACTTCTATGTCAAGGTCATATGGTGCAAGGAATAAAACAGGTAAAAGTGTTTTGGTTTAAGAAAAATAGTGAATCATAATAAGTGGATTTTTTGCCTTGTGCTTTTTGTGTAATGCGACTAACCGATTTTTACCATGTTGTGGCGTTCACAGTAACGCCTGGACGCCCTGCACATTCTTTCGATAGCGCTTATTTTAAAGACTTTTGGTGTCAAGTTAAAGTCAATGTGAAACTGACAGAAAGACTCATTCTTGTAAGACTGATACCACAACCAGTTACAGACTTGACACATAAAAGTGTAATGCGACTGACCGTAATGCCATTAAAATATTTCTCAGTAGTGAATGCTGAGGCTGTGCCAGTGCACTGACAGAAAGTGGAGTGAAGATGATGCCTGAAGTTATTTTTTTAATATACCATTTAGTGTTGTATAAGATCATTTAAGGAAGCATTTGCACAAGAAGAGTTTTTAAACATGTGAAGCACACACTACACAGTCAAACAGACCTTTTCACAGTTTTGTATCCCAGGGCACAGTGCTAGAAAATATCCAAATTATACAAATGGGCAGATTTCTACCAGGTACAGCATGGTGCATGATTTATGAACAATAAGGTAGTCACTACAGAGATAAAATAAAATTGAGATAATCCTAAATGTTTTGTGGAGAGTAAGTGGTTCAAATTGTTAACTAGTTGAATGCAAAGTAATATAAAGGTGAAAAATACAGAAATTTCTGCATTTGTGGATCTGTTTTTTCATTTATCCCCAGTGGATTGTTATGTTGTTGGTGGATTGTGATAAACCTAAGTGTGGCGTACACATATCTCTAGAAAGTAATTGACGCATAAACACTGATGTGATGGTACATTAATCTCGTCTTAAATTTCCTCTTTGCATTTCAGTCAGGAAGTCGACATGCCAATCACCGATGATCAGCCGCCCGTGTGTTGAACTTGGCGATTATTCCAGCAAGCTGCCCAAACGGAAACTCTCTACTCTCATATCCATCGGTGCACGAAACCATCTCATAGTATGCTAACGCATCTCAACCGCGCTTCCTGGAGAGCAGGGGAGTATCTATATTGCCGGTTCAAGGAGGATCGCGGGCGACTCCAAGTGTTAGTAGCTTAGCGCAGCAGATGAAGCAGATCTTATATATCTTATT
>JZLH01S0009583.1:56783-72159 GCA_001188425.1 Eucidaris tribuloides
TTTAGACCTCATCAAAGACACTGGTAGCATGGGGAATCATGCGGCTCAGATTTTTAAACTGTGGTAAATGTTAGCCAGTACCTTTAAGGCCTGTGTATGTACTGCATGTGCTTGTACATGTATCTCAACATGGTATTCAAAATAATTGAGTTTGGTCACCTTTGACGATTTATTTTTTGTGTGCAAAAGTTATAGAGTAGACAAAATGGATACACAGGTGTATGCTATTGTAACATTGTGCAACCTGTTTTTCAATTTGATTTATTTGTGAATTTTCACTTCTGTACTGTATCATGTACTGTGGAGATCAGATTGAGCTTTTGGATGTCAGTGTTGCCTGTTGATTCTTAGTTTCTTACTGACATCATTTGATTCTTACTGTGATTCATTGTTTTGGTTAAAATATTTTAGTCACACTGAAGGGTTAGAAGTCTATAGGACTATATTGTTAACAAATGTATCAATTACAAAATCACTGCACAAAATAAATAAAAATATGGTAAATGATTAGAGAGAGAGAAAAAAACTTGTATATAAAAAAAGGGGGGTGGGAAGGTGTACTGCTCATATTATAAATTACTTTTTTATGTGAGAGGTAAATTAGGTATAGGCTACACTGTACATGTAGGCCTACTTATCACTATTCCCTTTTCCTTGTGGACCAAAATGTTCCTTCCCTAACCTTCAACTCAACTCAAATCATGTGGACAGTATATTTAGTATTTCCTGTACCTTTGGGAATTGAAAACATTTCTGAAGAAAGACAGTGTCAAGTAGAATCTGAAAGGAAGTATTTTTAGGGGCAAACTATATTTTTACAGATGTCTGCCATTTATCATATGTGTGGGCCTACCTGAACGACGACTGACTATGACGTCTTTTGATGGGTTCACCTGATAGTAACTAAGAAGCACGCTTTCCTTAGTCCCACATACAGGTAGAGATCCCTCGGCTCAGGTATAGATCAAGCAAATGAATGATCCATAATATCTTGACAATGAGTCATTAATAGCATGCCTGGATGTAACCTCTAAATGACGTTTAATTTGGAAATGGCAAATCAGTATTCGACACAAGTTTTGTCTTTCCGTGGCATTGGGTTTTGATGAAATGTGTAACTTACTGTCTAGGCACAGTGCTTTACAATTACATGATTGCAGTTTTTTGCACGGTGCTCTCTTAAAGTTAAATAGTGGATGTTTTATAGTGTACTTTCACACATGTATGCCTGCTGTACTTAAATCTGTTTGTTTTCTTGTATTTTCTTCATTTTGGTACATTGAACTCAGTTCACATCTTACTTTCTTGTACTGTATATTACTGTTTGTATGTAAACTACTTGTAGTCTTCATGTATACACTGTATTTTAAGAATAGAAAATGTGTGTTTGTGACTGTGTGTGTATGTGTGTGTGTGTGTGTGTGTGTGTGTGTGTGTGACAGTGTGTGAGTGTGTGTGTGTGTGTATGTGTGTGTGTTTGTGTGACTGTGTGACTGTGTGCGTGTGTGTGTGTGTGTGTGTGTGTGTTTGTGTGACTGTGTGACTGTGTGTGTGTGTGTGTATGTGTTTGTTTCTATAGTTTCTTACAGTACACCCAGGACAAGTCAAACACTTAGGCTACATGTTTGATCGCTCATACTATAGTAAATCTGCTAAAAAATGAATTATTTTTGTGCATTACACATCAGGCTGGGCGATTTGAATCAATGACGATTTAAATCAATTACTTAAATCATCAATTTAAATCGTGATTTTTTTTGGAACAAAAATAAGTGATTTAAATCAATAAATCAATTGATTAAATTACCCCTTTAAAAAATGAAGAAAAAACATGCCTGACCCTGCATTACAGTACATTTGGTTTTACATTCAGCTTTAGCCCACACGTAGAATAGATACTGTGTGCAGTACGTGTATATTGAAGCCAACATTACAGATTGGTTGCACTCTAATGCCAGTGGGGCCATAAGGAAGGCAAACATTTGGCGTTTTACAAATGGAAATTGCATACTGTAGTACAGAAGCACTGGTCACGTTCTTCTTAGAAATAGGCCTATGCATACTGAATTTGTTTTACAGTGGCACATTCGGGGGGGGAGGGGGGGGGGTTGCTGTTGTTCCTAGTGGTAAATATAGAAAACAAATATGTCAGATTATTTGTGTATTGTTTTCTTTTTTTCTGAATGATTTGTACCATATATCTTACTTGCAGTGTAGACTACAGCCTTTAGACTTTAAGTACTGACATGACAGATAAAGATACTAATTGATTAACAAATCATTGAACTAGTAATATGAATAAATGAACAAATGAATGAATGAATAAATAAATAAATAAATAAATAAATAAGCAGATAAATAAATCAAAAAATCCAATCAAGCAAATATTCCATCCATTTATAGATCCAATCAAGTGACCAAGTAATGAATACAAATTCAATTTAGTTAATTATTATTCATGAATTTAATTCATGAATAAATAAATGAATGATTTAATGAATAAACAATAAATAATAAATACACAGATAAATAAATAATAGATAAATAACTAAATAATAAAATAGATAATAAAATGATTAAATAAATAAATAAATAAATAAATAAATAAAGATCTTTCTCTCACAGGTTTCATTTGTTCAGTATGGTAAAAAGGGGGATTCTGTAGTCATTCAACAATATCCATTTATGAAGGCCTGTATTTAGTGATTAGAATAGTTCATGATGTGTATGTAGATTTTCAAAACGATGTGTCATTTACTCGGTACAGTGGCATTCGCTTTCAAATATTGACTTGTGCCCTTTGTTCATAAAGAAAGAAGAGAAAGAAGAGAAATGCATCCATGTGAGTCAACCGAGTTCCTTCAACCATCACACCAACGTGTGTGTGACACGCATCCGTAAAGCTCCATTAATTTATCAATAGGCCTACTATTGCTAAATTGAACACTCATTCTAAAGTCAGCAGTGAAGAACAAAAGGGTATTGTGATGCATTTCTTTGCTCTGATAATAAGGACCCTGTGATCGGGTTAACACCCTTTTATCAAATAAGGCTAAAACATGGTTGTGCATGAATGTGCCCTTCCCTTATCTTATGAGTCACTTTATGAGGGTGATTGTTTTATATTTGTTAAAGTCAAATGTCTTAACTTTCCCATGTTGTGTCCTCTACTCTAGTCAAGGGGGGGGGGGGAGTGATGGGGTCATCGGCATATTTTTAGTATACGTTACTTGATGAATCAAGTTACATAGATTATCTACACAAAAATAAGTCAAACTTGAATGCAGTAGTCTGGGAACTGAAATTCTGTTTGAGCAAAATCTAGTTTTTTCTGTTATATGATATATTTATGACTAATTTGATTTGTTTACATTCCAAACCTATTCAGTATTGTCACATGTATACACTATACATAAATGCTGTATATTTGCATATTGAGTTTACATGTATGCTCTGTTTCAAAAGAAAAGCAAACAGGATATATTATAATCACAAATTGCACTGTGTATTTAATGTCTGGTAATTAACTAACATACTGGTACATGTACATGTATGTTTAAATAGGGTACAGCATATTATGTACTGGTAGTGAAGATCAAACAATCCTTCACTCAGACTTGGAGATTGACTTTGTCCTCTGCTGTATCAGGGAAGGTGGGATTAAAATCCCACCTCCCTGGCTGTATCATACACTACAGTACATGTGTGTGTGTGTGTGTGTGTGTGTGTGTGTGTGTGTGAGAAGTGAACTCTTAATCAGTTCAACTGTCATGCAGTAAACAATGCAAACAAGCCTGTTCCTTTTGTGTACGAGTAGGATAGGCTCAATTACAACCTGACACCCTTGAGTTAAAGCTGAAGTATAGTTTTGGTAAATGGTGGAAAATTATCATCATCATTTTTTGGCTTTTGTATTTTTAGACCTTAAATCCTCTATTCCTGAAAATCACATGCTTTTATTCCCTTTTTTGAAAAATTGAGGAAGAATTGAAACAAAAAAAGAGTTGGGGCATGGGGAAGGAGGGACTTTTTGTACATAGTAATATCTATTTTCTGTTAGTATGCCACATTATGTCACATTAATAATGTCAAGTGCTGTAGTTTTCACTGCGGTGTCATCTTGTTTTTCGATTTTCGTCATGGCAATAAAATACTCTATGAAGGATTGACAAAAAAAATTGTCTGATCGACCTAAACAACTTGGGCAAACAGGAAAGTCTTGAAAAATCTGGATGAGTGTGCTACTGTACATGTACAACAATTCACAAAAGGGACTGGCTGCACAGCTGTGTGAATTACGAAGGATTTCCTGTAAAATGTTGAAACTCCAAACTGCGTTCTCATTCATCTGCACAAGTTTGGTAATGTAACTTGTGGTCAGCAGTCAAAAATTTAACTAAAAGTAGTATTAGTAATGAACATTAGCTACAGAATTCTCTTGCCTAATAGACACATTTTGTTTTGATAATTCAGCAACTGTCTAGTACACTAGAGTGAATAAATGCTGTATTTTAGTTTGGCACATTTTGATCAGATTATTTCCTGTTTTTGTTTTGAAGATGTCTGCAAAGTGTTGGATTATCTAGCATAAAGTAGGGATTTTTATTAATTATGTACGATGTGGTTTTGGAGTTGGTCCATACCTCTCAGACACTACGACTACATCATTAAATTTAAAGCTTGCCTTGAATTCATTGTTACAGGGAAGAATGAATTACACCACACATTTGTGACCCAATCTAGCAAAACCAAGGGCTTGTCGGCAATTCATAGTTTATAGAAACTGGCTCAAAAGGAACAACACCCATTGAACACTGCACAAAATCAGAAATAAGAATTGTAATAACTTTCTCTTTATCTGTTCATTTTTTTTTTATTCAAAGCGTATCTAGCTTGTAAAGTGTAAGTGTTCTTAAAGTTCTGTTCAATACTGCAATAATCTGAATTTTGATATCTGCCAGCAAGTGCATGGTTTTGTTAGATCAGGTCAGTAGTCACATTTATTCACTGATTTATCGCTGACTTGTATTAAACCAGGACTCCAAAACAGCCATAAAATCACACACTAATCATTTTTTCTGGCAACTTTGATTCTATTTCTTCCCACTAACAGAATCATAATTTCTGCAAGTGAGTTACATCCATTGTGGCACACAGTTAGCGCACATTAATGAAATATATTCAGTGAAAGATTGGCCATCTCTGTTGAAACATGCAAGTCCAAAAGTCATGTACACAGTGGTAGTAAAATCCCACGCTAATATTTCAGACAACCTTGGTTCTTCCTAATAATATTATCATTCCTACCAGCAGGGTTGTGTCCATACATGTTATCCTTCTGTACTTTAGAGGTCAGTTCCTGTTCTGTCACACATCCATTAAATCATCAAACCCTCTCAGTCCCAAACATAAGCATTTGTGTTACTACTCAAAGGGATTTTATCACGGTTGGTACTGTAAGGATTAAAGGCAAACAGTGCTCAGCTAATGTTAACCTGCCAAGGACATTTCCCACAAATATTTGAGTTTGTTCAGTCATACTGTACATGTATCTATTGTGTCGCTGATGCAATTGTTCTCCAAAAATGATAAAATAATGACATTATACTCTGTAGAAGGTAAACACAATGAAAAATTTAAATCATTACTTTAAAAGATAAATGAAAATACATTTAAAATATTGATAAAATTATGTAATGTACAGATTATTATGTAGGTATAGAGATAGATAAATAGATTTTATTAAGTCATTGAATTAAAGATAATTCATAAATGAAATAGAATATATTGAGAAAATTATAAATGTACAGAAGATAAGTAAAGAGATAGATAAATAGATAAATTAGTAGATGAATAAAAATGAATTATGCATTTGATTGTCATCAAATTAAAAACAACAACCTATTTTGGAATTTTTTTTAGCGATATACATGAAGCAAGCCTGATAGTTGGCAAAACCACTGTCAGTACTTACAGGCTTCAACATGCTATGATGTATAAACTGTCTGTATGTAAACTATTTGTAGGCACTTTCATGAATAATGTGTTTTTATTTTTAGAATCAAGGGTAAAAACTTTATACCAAGTCAGAGGTGGCCTTGTAGCAGTTCCCAATTATTTTTAGAATGGGGGCTAATTATAAGTCAGTTACAGACAGGTTTGCACCGCACTCATAAAGTGTACTGTGGTTTTTAAAATCAATTTCAAATTCTGGCAGTAGAAATTCAGCTCCAATGGTAAGTTTCGTTACTTCTGGTGCCATGATGCTATGTGGTTTACAAATTTCTTGTTGTGAGATTAAAAGTTGCGCTTAAAACCATTTTCCCAATATAGGGCCTAGCTGTTTGAATTTGACACTACCCTGTAAATGTTGTTTATTGTTGAGCGATTCCGTGCTAAAACTTGAAAAAATGCTAAAATTCAAAATTGCTTCTAGCTGACAACTAGTGTGATAACATTTTCGGTTAGTACCTAAACCATCTGGAACAGGTCAGTTTTGGATGCAAGATTGTCTCAAAAGTCTATTTTTGGGGTGAAATTGTTAAAATTTGATATTTTATTGAAATTTCACAAGTTTTACAATGAAAATGTGTATACACTAGATCTGAGAACTACTGAACAATCTTTTAGATACTGTGAGTCAAGTAGTTGGGATGTCCCCTTGATAGCTGACTATGTTTACAAAAATATTCTCATTCCTACTTAGACTTACATGTAAGTGTCATTATTTCGGCAAGCCCTACCCATAAGTGTCCCGTACGACGCATAAACTTAAAAAAGTTTTGCTTGTGCTTCATTTTCAGGGGCTACAAGCTTATAGTACAGAATTCTCTAAATTGGTGATGTAAGTAGTCATATGATACCATAAAGTTAGGATTTACTTCATGTATCTTCTATTAATAACATCATCAACTTTGTCCCGTACGACACATTTTGTGTCGTACGGGACATTTTTCTGTGTCGTACGGGACATGTCCCTTGCAACAGAGTGTACTTTTTCAAAAGTTTAGTGATTTAAAATTAATTTATAAATTTATAATATTTGAACCTATTCATCTTTTCATCTGAATAAAAATGTATGCCCTTACACCATGTTTTTTCATTTGTAATTTGTTATAGCACCTGTTCCAAGCTTTCTTCAAGTATAGGCCTACTGGCCTAGGTTAACAAATTCAAAGTGGGAGAGGAAGGGAAAAGGAAAAGGGGGGTCTAGAAGATGTATCCAAATATTTATGTACTGCTCAGAACACATTAGGTTGTATACTTGCAAAAATATTTGTCTAAAATATTAAGTGTGTTGTACAGGACAAAATGTGTCGTACGGGACATGGGAAGCACACTATTTCCTACGTCCAGTACGACACATTTTGTCCTGCACAACATACTTAATATTTCCAAAGATTTTTACAATTCTTATGATGTGTATACATTTTTAAGTGTCAGTTTAATTGACTTGTAATAAATAATTCCAAATTAAAAGAAATGCAGTGTTTTTATTGATGTAAGCTAGGTAATTATGGAATTGTTTCAGAGATGTCCCGTACGACACTTTTTGATGTCCCGTACGACAGGTGCGTTCTTGAAGATATTTGCCTTACGCATTTTTGTGTTCAAGACATTTTCAAAATTGTAGCTGTGTAAAAGTAGTCTTCAGTATTTGTCTCATTGATTTAGTAGAGGTTCAGTCATTTTTATTCATGCAACTCACAGAGTTTTGGACATAAACTTCAATTTTCAAAAACTTGACTTTCTCTGCGTCCCGTACGACACACAACATTTTCATCTCTAATTCACCCATAAAGAACAAATTTTTGTTGGTTGTCATTACTTCACTAGGGTACCCACTAGTACTTTATAATTACCATAAAACAAATCTTCATCGCTCAAGCATTTTGCCATGAGACTTGAAAATATTCTCTAAATGTTCCGTACGACACGCACGGAATCGCCCTCAAAGGCACTGTATAACAATGTTTCCAGTTTAAAAAATCTGAGCTACATGATTCCCCATGCTACAGTGCTTTGATACAGTCTAAAAATGAAAGCCCTGAAAAAATTGCAGTGTAAAACAATCATTAAGTGCTTTAAAAAATTGAAAATCATTGAGAGACCATTCCAGCATCTCTCCATAGACTGCTGTGTTGCAGAATTTCCTATCGCCCGATATAAAATTAATGTACCAATTTGTATCTGCACATATTGTACTAGTGACAGCATAACTGTCCAAACTTTTGTGTTCTAGGGTGTTTATTTGTCCATTCAAACACTGTCAGATATGTCAGATAGCAAAGTTCGACAATTTTTTAAACGGGTCTTCCACAGTGTTATATAGTGTCTTTAAGGGGCATTGACATGATTAGCAGTTAGTCAAAAATGCCACAAGAATCAAACTGGTTGAAATATATATCAAGTATGTACACCAGCTGGAGTGTACTGTATCTCTTGGCTGTAAGGATTTGTCTTGAATTTCATTTAATAGTATTGAATTTTTCTGGTGCCCTGATTAGAGACAGTGATTTTCCATTACAAGAAATGGTCTTTTCCTTTTCTAAAAACCTGTAATTCCGTTTCAACATGATCTAAAAATGGAAATTCCATTTTGTCATAGAAAATGTTCTCAGCAAAAACATGAATTCCATTTTGCAAAGGTGAATTCTATAAATTTTCACATGAAAAATAGAGAACTAAACAGATTTTCCGTTTCAATTTACCAGAAAATGGAAAATCACAGCCCCTACCTGATAGAAATTGATCCCATAGTCATACAGAGGTAAGGTACACAACAAATTTGCCTGTCACAATGAGTCTAATGGTGATTGTTTAAAAAGTATTAAACATTTACCATGAAATGATTCTAATGATTCTAAAGTAGTTTTATCCCAAAGTAAGACCTCTTCCAAGTTCCAATCTTGTTATTTCCCTTTAAGAGTAAAAATATATATTTGAATATGGAGTGAAACTAATACTGTGAGAGGAATCAGCATGACAATTAAGGCAAAAACAACACCGTCAACAGCAACATCAACAACTACAGCAACAACAACAACAGCAACAACAAAAACAACAATTTTGTTATTTTCATAAAAAGAAAATGGAATTGGTTAAATAACCATAGCTAAATTCGGGGAGAAATAGTATGGCCTACATGTTGTGATGTCCTCAGTCCCTGAATTTGTGGTTGGGTAATCAGCAGAAATATGTTTATCAGCTTATCAGGAGAGGTTGGGAGGTTTTCCTGTTTTGTGTGAAGATGTGGGCCTTCATATAGCCTACATGTGTATATCATGGATATTTTAATAACGATTCCAATTTTGCCAAGTCAGCATATTTCAGTGTGTATACATGTACAATTTCCATATAACACATACATGTAGTTACATGTACATACCTTTACTGCAAATGTCAAGTCTTCCAAGGTCAAGGGTGATCAGGTTTTATCTGTGAGTGATCACGTTTCACCACAACAGACTGTAATGCTAAATATAAATTTCAATTTTAAGAATCACATACAGATATCGTCAGCTGAGAACCAAAAGGACGTTAACCCAATACACATAGACACCCAGATGGGCACTAACTCCATTTACTTTTTACAGTGATAGTGCCCTTTTGTTCCCAAACTGTGATGATCCCTCTAAAATTGTGATTTGTGGTAGATTCAATTAAAGGTATTGGTTGAAATTTACCACAGTTAAAAAAAAATCTGAGCACATGATTCCCCATGCTACCATTGTCTTTGATAAGGTCTAAAAATGATGCCCTGAAAAAATTGTGTTTCAAAATGATTATTTAGTGCTGTAAAAAAGTGAAAATCGTAAGTTGATCAGATTCACCTGCCCATTTTCTCCGATAGACTTACTGTGTGTACACCTACGCTATTTAAACTCGCCCCGAGTTTTAATTGTTTATTCATGTATAACTTGCCATTGCATTGTAACTTTCCAAACTTTTTATTCCAGGGTGTTTATTTGTCCATATGAACACTACTATGTAGTTCAGATATCAAAATTTGACAATTTTTTAAATGGAAGCTCCACAATGTTAGCCTATCACTTTAAATCCAAATTATGGATTGGGAAAAGTCTATTTGTTATTAATACAGAATTTGAAAAGTTGAAATCCTGAATTACTGGTCACATAATACTGTATCGTAACCCCCCACCCCCCCCCCCCCAACTAAAAAAGAAGAAGAAGATAGTACACAGGCTTTAGGATGGTGCAAGGGGCACACATCAATTACAAATGGGAGCTTATTGTGTACAACCAAGGAGGTACAATTGGTACAACACTTCATTTGATGAAATAAAACATTAAAAAGTGTCTAGTTACTTTTTATTGATAGTTGGCACTCAATAATGATCATGATCATCTGTTCATAAGCAGTCAATGCATGCTTTTGTACTCATTTTATTTTTAATTAGATTGGCATAAGCTAATAGTAATATAAAACTAAACTTAGAATTAAGGAAGTTAAAACAGTAAACACACTTTGAAGTACATGTACTGTAGTCCAAAATCCAATAAAAAGGCCTCGTGTCTGAGCTAAAATATTTCTCTGAAACAATGGCCTTCTGCGGTTTAAGCGTATATTTTTAGAATCTTTTTGGCACATCAGGACTGAGGGGTCTCCAAGAAATTAGGATTGTCTGGGAGCACACACAGACAGACACACACAAAATACATACTTTGTGGACTAATTTTTGGAATTAATAGTCAACTTTGCCAAGGTTTCTTCTTGGCTGCGAACACTACGACTTCCTGTTGGGATTACGGAAGCCATGGAAACAATTAGGGGTCATCGTTAACGACAAGCGATCTGTGATGTAGTGGCTCTTTGAACAAACAATGTTATGACAGGGCACTAACAGCAGACTCATACACATTAAAGACACTACATGTACATAACATTGTGGAAGACCCATTAAAAAAATTGTCAAAATTTGCTCTCTGACATATCTGACAATGGACAAATAAAACCCCTAGAACACAAGTTTAGACATTTCAGGGAATAATTTTCTTGATATCGCATCACAATTTTCGATGCATTGTGAGCATGACTGCTCCAGATTGTTACATTGAACTGTGTAGAATTTTATACTGAATATATGTGATTGACTGAAAATTGCTATACAAATTTTAGAAGGTAAATTATTCCCTGCATGTATGCTGTCACTCGTAAATTATTTAAAAAGTGGCACATGAGTTGTTCTCTGCCACTGAAAATTCTGCAACACAGTAGTCTATGGGAAAAACTGCAATGGTCTCTGAATGATTTTGACTTTTTTAAAGCACTTTAATTTTGAATTGTAATTTTTTTCAGGGCTTCGTTTTTAGACCTTATCAAAGAAACTACATGTACTAACATAGAGGATCATGTAGCTCACATAATGTTTAATGGAAATATTGTTATATGATGCCTTTAAACGCATCATTTAAAAATGTTTCCAGTTTTAAAAAATCTGAGCTGCATGATCCTCCATTCTGTTCTACAAATTTCTATGATAAGGTTTGAAGAAATTGCAATTAAAGATGATCATTAAGAGCTTTCAAAAATTAAAAATCAATGAGTGACCAACTGTCCAGTTTAATCCCATAAGACTTTTGTCCCCAGGACATAAATTCTTGTGCCAATGTTTACTTGTGTCTGTACATATTTTGCCAGTGACATTTTAAAGTCTAAAGTTTTGTGTTGTATCATGTAGGTTAGTTATCAAAGTTTGACAATTTCTAAATTGAGCGTCCACGATGTCACCTAATGCCGTTTTGTGTTCATAACAAGCCCTGCAATACTTCAAACGAGTACGACTGCAAGAAAATCAACAGTGGGGGCGAGCATGGGTGGGTTACCATGGGTTGGGAGGTCATGATCATGGTAGAAAATACAAGTACATAGGAAGTGGATTCGGGACTGCATTTTTGTGTTTTTACATGTTTACATGTATGTGTGTTTGATTTCCAGAGTGGGTTTTCTGTTTTATGTGTTCAGTATTTCTATTGTAATTCAGTGACATTCACAAACAGAAACATTACATAACAAATTTGTGTGTCTGTACTAGACTGCTATGTACATTTATAACCTGAATGTAAGGTAGTGTATGCTTTTCGTATAATTCGACCAATCTAAATTTTGGATGTTCATGTATATGTGGGTACCAGAAAGTAATTTTGGCAATTGTAGCATCACGTAGACAGTCACAACAAACAACCAATTTTCGCCAACTTTAAGTAGGGCCTATAGGCCTAATGTTTTACATGTAGAAATCTAAGTTTAGTAAGAACTATGCTAAAAACAAACCCAAGATGAAGTGAAACCACAACATGAATCAGCCTTTTATCTGAGTCACAGACCTGACTCAATTTTGTCACATTTAGTATCATGCTGCATATTTCAGCTCGTGGAGGTCATATGATTATTATTCATATTTCCAGTGCCATGTATGACTACATGTAGGTGCGAAACGGCGAATCCCTCCAATGCAGTTTTGCAAATTGTTATGCATTTGGTCAGTCTTTTCGTAGTAGTGGATTATAATTTATAATAATAATATTATAATTTTAATATAATAATAATTATATTAGGTATGCCAGTTTTCAGGCAAAAGCCTGAATTCAGGCCCTGGCAACTATTTTCAGGCAATTTTTCAAGAGTTCTTTTTGTGTGTACACAAGATAGCTCACTTTAGGCAAACTTCAGGCCTTTTCATTGATTATTAATGGTATCCCTGATTATATTCCACATACTAAGAATCTTGCTGTTGGATTGGTCAAGAGTAAATCATGTGATAAAGCAGGTTTGCATATCAATCCCCAGAAAAAGAGATTGTTGCACTCAATGTTGATACATGTAGTACTGTTTCGCTGATTCCTTCAGTCTATCGAGTCACAACGCGTTATCAATATTTTGAGTACGTTGCGAAATGAGAGTGCATAGCACTCTATGAATTTGGAATAACAATTGCATATCAGTCGCTTGGCCAGCATCGCGGCAAGCAACATCACAATTACCAGCTAACCGAAACTGTACTCTGTAGAGAAAAATACTTACTATATCTTTATTGGAGAGAAGTAAATATTCTTTTCTTTCTATAGAGGCTAGAGTTAAATGATTTCAGATGTGGAATACATTCCAAGCAAATAATCACCTTTTGATTGCAGGCGGTGGAACCAACTATCACTTCTTTGGTGATTGATATGATGCTGTCTTTCCTCAGCCTCGTTTCGGAAAGATAGCTACATCCAGATCGCTTCAGAAGTGATAATTTGTCCCATCACCTTCACCAACATTGATTATTTGCTTTGGAAATAAAAATCTACCCAGCAGTCCAGCACACACCATGCTAACACCCCTTGAGGTGTATTTAGAATAAAGTCCTGTACAGTCATTCTAAAACTTACTGGTAAAATTCTTCACCTTACATTAAACATTTCGGCATTCATTAGTGCTCATTAAAGCTCATTAAATTGGCAGTGCCACTGTTGATATTTGCTGATGACTTAGTAACCTTCAGTTGGCTTTGCTGTGATGTAAACTAATTTCAAACACTTCAACATTTTGTCATGCAAGATATGAAGTGATAACAAAAATGAGTCAGAAAACAGGGGAGAATTTAATAACGTCATAATGTCACCTTCTGGTCTCTCCACAAGATTTGAATGTAGTGGTATAATAATTTGAGCGTATGTAGATTAAATACCGACCTACTAATGAAGCGTGTAATCCCTAGTGGACTTACATGTGCAATCTGTCACTTCCAATTCCCGCCTTTCGACAAATTTCACACCAGGGGCGTCAAATATTTGCACGGTCGCCCTTGACTGAGAAAAAAAAAATTCAATTTGGGCCTGACATCTTAAAACTCAAGAGCAATAATCAGAGATGCCAGTCCCAAAGGCTGGGTGGCGGATGATGAAGCAGAATTAGCTCCTTCTCCCCTGATGACTGGGCAACTTCCCACCCACAAACCCCTTGCAGCCAAACAAACCAATAGGGAGCCTCGTGCCAGGGGGGAGACGTCGTACAAAGTGACGTAAATTGGGATAAAAGTTTCTGGAAGAAAAAAATCACGAAAAATGGTCACAAATTCACCGAAATGAGTTCAGTTTGTGCAGATTTAGATATCGTCGTCGGGGCTCAGCTCAAATCTAAAGCATCTCCCGGGCTCATCTAATAAGGAAAAGAGTCTCTCGGATTTAGAAGCCTAGGAATATGTGCGTATCGGATATCGAGTCACCTCGGCCTGCTTTGATTCATCAGTCGTTTCTAAGAGGGCATTAGCTGGCCATATTAATCTCACACCCACCAACATAAATACATCGCATACATGTACGTGTATCTCTGTGTCTGCACGCGGATAGCACATTCTCAAGATTCTGGCCGTGTCCATTGCAGCTCGACTGTCTTCAATGTTGATCAATCATTATTAATGTGCATGTTTGATGTACATTGTACTAATACTGTATGTTCAGGAGCTTGTACATGTATGAAGAAGGAGCAATATGTCTAAAGAAGGGTCAAAGCGTATCATTCTGGATTATCGGTAAGCAAGCATTTTGTTATGGATTGATACTGCAAAGAAATACCATGTATGTGCACGTCTGACGTGAAAAAGCGCTTGTGACTAATACCCTTTTTATACTGCGCGCGACTTTAGCCCGCTTCTGAAGCGGGGTAACTTTAGCCCGGGGTAAGTTGTTTTATACTGCCTTTCTCGACCACCCATGACGAGTGCGAGACTGGACTAGTTGTGCTTCCCGCGAGCGCGAAAATTACGTACACAGTTTCCGCGTGTGAAATTCAATATACCGTAGATCTACTTGTTTTGTCCCTTTTTTGTCTTTACGCTTCTCGTACTAAGTAGTCGTCTCGATCTGCGTTTAATTGGACATCGTTTGAACCCAGGGTTTGATCATGGAATCTGAGGAAACTATGGTGATATTTGCGGTGCTAACAGTAACAGCTCACATTGGACATTGTCTGCAAATTGCTGCTAGCTGTATAGATAGATGATTAAATGCAGTCAGTGTCTCAGCGATAATGTTGATGTATACTGAGGACGTCACGAAATGCAACTTCTCCCTGGTACGGTATACGTGTATATGGTCCATGGTATAACCATGGAGCTACAAGCTCCATGGTATAACACACACAGCGCGCCAGTGCAGTGCCGCAGTATTAAGTGCGACTGTTTACAGCTGCCGTATACGCATAGGTAACCCGGAAGTGGTATACACAATTTCCGGTCGTGGGTCTCTGAATTTAGTCCGCACTAAAAGGGAGGAACGTTTTATACTGATTTCAGCTCGGGCCTGATGCGGACCTGATCCACCTCCTAGCTAGCACTAACTTAAGCTCGGGCTAAATATTTATTGACCTTTC
>JZLH01S0009583.1:83758-94770 GCA_001188425.1 Eucidaris tribuloides
CGGTTTAATTGAATCGTTTTGAACCAGGGTTTGATCATAGTGGCGCTGTGTGTTTGTCCCAAAATAATTTGAAGTGGAATTTATTCATGACAGATGTATTGGATTAGCTTATAGAATAGCTACTTCTACAAAATACGTAAAAACATATGCTTGCTCTCTATCTGTAATGTTCAAACTTACAGGCAAGTTCAGGGGATTATTAGTTTGATAAGCAGGACGTAAAATCTGGAAGAGAAAGAGCAGATGCCTCTATGATGCATGATTCTGTCAACATTTTAATGTGTCTTTTCCGAAACATTGACTGCCATGATGGCCTTATTCTCGGCACTCATTTTAGTGCAGGCAGCCAAATGATGGCACAATCCCGGCAATTTGTCTGGGGAAAAAAGGATTTAGAACTAACGCGAGTGATAATCATCGCTTACAATATCAGTTGAATTGTAACTCGGGTGGTTATCCACCCACTAATTGAACAATATCCTAAAATTATTATTGGCCTTTCATATGTCTACCATAAACAACAAATATAAGGTACATGAAATGGCTGCTTTTGGCTTTGGGGGGCAGGAGGGCCGATCGACGACCAAAACCGACATTTTCGGCGCCACGCGCAAATTATTTTTACCTGCCAAATTACTAGCCAAACAACTTCTGACTAGCAGGGGACAGGGGGCCAAGCGACCAAAATCACTTTTTTTTGCCGCAAAAAATTTTTTTACCTAGGCAATTAACTACGCCCAAAACCAGGGAATCACAGACTGTATGCACACGCATGGAAATTCGTAGGGGGACCATCCTGATAGGTGTGTCGCAACCTTCAAAATGGGGGAGCTGAGGGACATGTCCCGGCCCCCCCTGGATTTGTGCTCTGCTGTACATACTACCACCACTAGGTAGTAGTCATAACCTCAACTTACCCAGCGGCATTTATCGCAGCACAAACTGTGGATACATGTGATTTGGAGATGGCTTGACAACTATTTCTTTGACGTTTAGAAGGGTTTATCATGTTTAACATATGTATTCGGCATCATGATTAGTATATAACAAGCTTTGATTGCTATTTGTTTATGATGAAATAAAAATAAATCAATTCACTGCAACTGTTCTTATATTAAGGTAGAAAGTGATTAAAATCAAGCAAATACCAATGGGGGGAGATTGCAGGCGAATTAATGGAGGTTCTGGATAAATGTTTAGCTGGATGAATGTGGTGAGCAGTAAAAATATCTGTCTTGGCCTTGAAAATCTGCTTGAGTTGAAAGTTTAGCTACACAATTTGAGTAATTTGCGATTATGTCGAGCTGTTTCATTAGCGTCAAAGCACATGCCGGGAATGCTGCTTATATACAAATGTGATGACGGGACCAACACTGTCATTGAAGGTGGTCTGAGGTAAACCAAAATTGTGAGTTGAAATCGAGTTACATGCTTGATAACACATTTTAAGCACGCGGTAATCTTTTATGGCCTAACATTCTAACACCTGCTCTGGGCTTATTAGATCTACAGAGTAAGACTGACATATTTTAACAAGCTTAAAGTAGTGACATCACAATACAGACTGTGAGCAATGACTCAATGTAAAGGGCCAACATAGGAATCATTGTATAGATGAGTAAGCAGCAAAATGGTTTTTTCCAATCGGGGGTGAAACCAGGGTGTAATAATCTGTAACATAATACAGGTCTGTAAGTTATGGTAAATTTGGTAAACAGACTAATGAGCAAAGAATATAACATATTTACAATGCCTGAAGATAGACCAGTATCCTGTCACACATCTGGCTATACTTTCAGGATTATTATGCAGCTCTTGGCTGATGCCATTTACATTGTGGCATACATATTGCAGTGTAACACACTCTAAGAGCGCGATTCTGGATCGATGCTAGTGCTGAAGTAACATGCATCTGGAGGAACTTAATGGTGATGATTGCGGGTTGTCTTAACAGGTAACAGCTTCACCATTGGGAACATTGTCTGCAAATTGCGGCTAGCTGTATAGAAAACTGTATATTCAATAATTCGCCAAGGTAGATAACCAGTGCTACGGATAAACAAAGAGTTATATATTTAAGCAAGTTGAAACGCTAGAATTTAGATGTGTCGAATAGATCGGTAGGATCCGACCTCACTGGAATTAAATGATGATATGCACGCAGACTTAATCTTCGCGCCTGGAGTTGGTATTCGTGATATATAATCGCATGTGTATGGTGATAGCCATCAAAGCTAGGACATGACCTGTGACCTTTGATTCTGAGGGGAGCTGACAAGCTCCACATTGGTATAACCACACCAAATTCCGAACTTTGTGAACTTCGTTATTTTAGTGTCATCCGAACCGTACAACACGCAACTATAATCTAATCGCAAAGGTCATCTGATATTTATTAAGGTTATCGCAGAAGGTCGCTAGAATACCAGATGTTTGGCATGAGTTATGAAGAACTGTGAACCATATTGAAAGCCGTATTGACCATGGGGATCCCAAAGTTTAAGGTATACATTGGAAGGCTGTTTTTTTATTACCGATGGGTCTGGTCTCTACGGTACTTCTCGCAGTACGAGTAACGCGCCGAAGATTTTTAACATTACTGTTGGTCAAGTAATTATATTTCTTAAGTTGCCTATCTCGCGCACCATAATCCTCTTGGGTTGTCGTGACTCGGTGCGTTTATACTCCTTGGAAGATATAGTCCTTTGGGTTATCCACCGGGTCACTAAAGGGATGGAACTTTAGTACTGATTGCCAGCATTCGGCGTCCTTCGGGATGCGACCTCGATGCCTACCTAGCCTAGCTTAGCACTTAACTTCAAGTCTCGGGCTAAAATTATATAATATGACCTTTTCATACGGGAGTTTACCCAGCCGCTTCAGTCCGGCCCACCAAAATATAACGGGATAGACCCTGTATAAAAAGGCGTATAAGTGACTGTACGTGCAAAGGCGAATATATAGCTCATAGCACAGTTGCTATTGAAGAAGAAGCAAAAAATTAGGAAAAACGCAAAAATAAATAAGAAGTTTGAGAAAAATAGGACATAATGTGAATTGAAGTTATTCACATGTTGAACAATTGTTACCGATCATTACTAATTAGTGTTCTTTGTGTGCAACCTTTGCATTGAACTCAAAATGCGTGCTATACTTTTCAGTTCTCTGTCAAAGGAATGCTTTCCTTGATAAGAAGTAACTTGTTCATATGTGCACATTATTAAATAAAAAAAGTGATTATTGTTGTGTACAAAGGAACAGAGGGTTGTTCAAAGTGCATGTTTAAATGTTGGTGAGTCATTTGTAATGCTTGTAATTTTTATGGCCTCGCCCGTAAGGGACCCGAGGAATTATTTTTCGGGTTGTCCGTCTGTGCGTCTCGTTTGCGTCCGGTCCGTGCGTCCGTACATCCCGAGTCCGTCGTGCTGCCACACCGCGCTTCTCTTTGTGAACAAGATTACTGAAGTACCGCTGGAGGGATTTTGAATGATACCTTGGAGCGCAAGGTAGACCACTAGGCAAGGATGAAATTGATTAGATTTGGGACAAATCCGTAAAGGTCAATGAACTTTGTCCTAAAATGAGCCATTTTCTGCCTATAACTGCTAGCTTAGGAGTGCTCACTGTTGAATAAATTTGTGGTTAGCGTTTAAAAACAAAAGACAAATATTTTGGTAGAGATCTGGGGTCCAAAGGACAAGGTCCAAGGGTCAAAAGTCAATGACTTTGTCGCAATCCTCTGTTTTCTGCCTATAACTCTAGTTACGAGTGCTCGCTGTTCGATGATAATTGGTGGTAGACTTCAAGCGCATAAAGACAAATATTTTTGGTAGAGTCACAGGGTGCAAGGTCAAGGTCAAGGGTCAAAGGTCAATGACCTTTGTCCCAAAATCTAATTTTCGGCCTATATCAGTTAGGAGTGCTCACTGTTTTGATCGTAATTTGGTGTTAGATTCAAAACCAAAAGACAAATAATTTTGGTAGATCACAGGGGTCAAAGGTCTAAGGTCAAAGTCAAAAGGCAATGAACTTTGGTCCTATAAATTCCATTTTCTTGCTATAAGTTCAGTAAGGAGTGTTCACTGTTGTTGTATTTGGTGGTTAGTTCAAAACGCAAGAAGCAAATATTTTGGTAGAGTCACAGGGTCAAAAAGGTCAAGGGTCAAGTGTCAAAGGCAATGAACTTTTGTCCCAAACTGCTATTTTTGCCTATAAATTCAGTAAAGAAGTGCTCATTTGATCGTAATGGCGGTTAGTTCAAACCATAAGACAAATATTTTGGTAGAGTCACAGGAGTCAACGTTCGCGTCCAAGTCAAAGGTCAATGAACTTGTGTCAAACCTAATGCTTCAGTTAGGAGTGCTAACTGTTGATATAATCAGGTTGTTAGCTCACTCACATCGTGGGCCGCACAGGGCGGAAGCATACCCATCGACTGTGCGTGCAGTCGACACTTTTCTCGTTTTATTTAGAATTGATAACTCATTAGATCTAATTTTTAGCTCACCTGAGCCAAGGTCAAGTGACTATTGGATTCGGCTTGTTTGTCCGTCGTCGTGTTCAGTGCGTGCGTCGTGCGTCGTGGCGTCGTGCGTAAAACTTTACACATTTTCGAGCTTCTCTTCAAATGCATGATGATTTGGCCCAAACGTTGGCAGGAAGATCCTTAGGGGATGGGATCAAGGTCCTCAAATGTACACCAGCTGGCCCCCTAAGGCGCCAGGGCAGGGCCTAAAGGGCAAAAGTAGGCTAGTTTCAACCATCTATATTCTCGTAGATCCAGAAATAGTTGCGTTAAGCCACGTGTGTGTGTAGGATACTCCATATGTGCTGATAATGTTGCCTCATGGAGACAACCAGGTGGCCCCCGTTTTGCCCCCAAGGGGTGGCAAAAGTTTTGGGGGTAGGCCCTATAGGAAATAGCTCACTTTCACTATCAATGGATTTAGACCAACTTGGTGGGAAAGGATCCCTCAGGAGGGAGAAAGAGGGTTTGGATGGTACACCAGGCCCCCCGACCCCCCCGGGCCAGGGCAGGCATAAGGGCCCAAAAGCTAGGAAACTTTCTAAACCACCAAGCCTTGTAACCAAACTTGGTGGTAATCGTAACAGGGACCAGCTCAATGTTATTTGGGGGTCAAAGGTCACATATGTAGGTCAGGTCATAACAAGAAGTCAAGTTTCTTCTTGGTTGGTAATTGCTTCTTCTCTACACTCCAGAAATAGTTTAGTTAGCAGCCATGTAGTGTGTAGATAACCTTCTATATGTGACTGCATTAATGTTCCTCATGACAACGCCCAGGTGGCCCTGTTTGGCCGCAAGGGGGCAAAGTTTGGGGGTAAGGGCCTATAGGAATTACTCACATCACATCAATGGATTTAACCAAACTTGCTGGGAATGATCTCAGGGGGAGGGGAGAAGAGGGTTCCGGAATGGTACACCCAGGCCCCCCCCCCCCCCGGGGGCCCAGGGGGCAGGCCCATAGGCCCAACTACGTAGACTTCTAAACCACAGCCCATTTGTAACCAACACTTGGGTGGTAATGCGTAACAGGACGCTCAATGTTATTTGGGTGTCAAGGTCACATAATAGGTCAAAGTCCAAATGTTAGATACTATGTCTCGCTTTTTTTATAAAAAACGATGTTAGAAATTTAATTACTTGGCAAATCAGCTATATGGCAGAGGGATGCAAAGTTTTTTCAACTGGTTCTTTGGCTATTGTGCCTAGATATCAGGCTCCAAGCGCCAAACTATACGTATAGACTGATCTTTTTTTTATGGGTCCACAGAGAGTTGCGAGACCCTCATCAGGGTAGCGTGCGGCCCCCCCCACCCGGCGGCTCTTCCGTTTCATTCGTATACCTATATTACATCCGAAACGTCCAATAAGCACCGCGCCCGACAATGCACCTGAAGACGGCCTTTGTGTTGGACAGCACTGTCTCCCGACCCCCGCCCCGCCCCCCCCCCACCTCGACTACCCCAGCCGCCCAGATATATAGATTTTATATCACTGCAGTTTTTACATAAATTGAGCAAAAGTGCGCTAATCATTGTGTGTGAGCTCCAACTTTGTGTACAGCACAGTGTTTCTTTGGCCACTGATCACATCAGATAATCAATCATCAGCGCAACACTAGCCTCCCCTCCTGTACCGTTGGGGAGAAGGTACAGATGCATGTTCTGCAAACCAACACATAAAATGGTGTGCACATTCCCTGTCCTTTGTGGGTCACCGGTATCGCCCTCCGGCTGACCATAAGTACGCATGGAGGGTGTAGCCAGTGACAAAATGCACTGTTGTTCAGCTGCGTGGTTCACGTCCTCCTGCAGTACAGTTAGTTGTGGTTGTCCATGGCAACAGACTAAACTTGAAGATCAAAGAATGTACAGCTGTTTGTACTTGTACCTCGTGTTTCCATCAAGTGTCAACATAATGATGAGATGTATACTAGCGCAGAATCGTTCAAAGGTGTCAGCGCGTAATCGTATATAGTGATAGGCTAAATTGCTGGAGCTTCAGTTTAAATAAATATGTCAAACGTTTGATATCTGAGCTAACCAATAGTAGTGTTCAACTGGCACAAATCAAACGACTCTAGAATCACAAAGTTTGAAAGTTAACTGGCATCAGTATTACCATGAATAAAGCAGATAAAACTCGGGGCGGGTTTTAATTAACCTGGGGTAGACACAGTATTTGTGGATGAAACTGGTCAAACCGTTACCATTTTCGACTTTTCTTATAAAGACTAATAACATTTAAATACAGAATTTTTTCAGGCTTTATTTTTAGACCTCATCAAAGACACCCTGGTAGCATGGCGAATCAATGCGGCTGACAGATTTGTTTTAACTGTGGTAATATATAGAAATACCTTTAAGCAATATATTTATGGAGGGCTTGAAATTAGCAGATGTCCGATAGCCCAGGGACCTCCCCCTGCCCTTTCAAAAACTAGCAAAAATAAATCATGATATAAAATTCATCAGCTGGCTATATATAGAATTGCTTGACGGCCTTACGGGCTACACATATTTGAAACAATTTGACTGGGAAATGTATAAACAACTGTACTATATGGATATATAAAGTATATCCTTGCACTGGATATTGAACGAGTAACTACTTGATTGAACTAATGTATTTTCTACACTACACTAAAGATATAGCTTTTCGTAGCGGTTACAATTGCAGTACATGTTGTAGCTCGGCAACTTTGATGTGAAAAAAAACTTGCGTAAACATTCACAAGAAATACAGAATTAGTTTTCTGGCAATATATATATTTTCTAGTAGTGAAAATTAAGTTGGCTATTTATTGTTATTAGATCACTGCAGTTAATCTAACATTCATGTTAAGAACAGTTCTGACTCTAATGTGGTTATTGTTTTGGAGCGTTATGTTTAGGAAGAAATGTCAATAAGCTGGCCAATCATGCTACGTTTAAACTGTATTCACTTAGCGTCTAACATACAATGAAGTGCTTTAGGAAACTTACGTTATAGATATATGAGATACATAATGGTGATGGAAAAGTGCCTATAGAACCTTAAGACTGCCTAGTATTTCATGTTAGGATTGGAGTCAAGGTGAAATGGCCCCCAGTGATGGCACCCTACTATCGCACTCAAGCAGAGAAATTTGAGGTCCATTTGACCCATTTAAAGCGTGATAGGCTAAATGCGCGAGCCTTCAATTTAAAAATGTTGATAAAATTTTATATCTGGACTAACATAGTAGTGTCAAAGACACAATAAACCCCGCTAAAAAATTGTCAAATTTTGATATCTGGACTACATAGTAGTGTTCATATGGACAAATAAACACCCTAGAATACAAAAGTTTGGAAAGTTACACTGCCAATGGCAAGTTATGCATGAATAAACAATTAGAACTCGGGCGAGTTTAAATAGCCTAGGTGTACACACAGTAAATCTAGGGGAGAAAATGGGCAGGTGAATCTGATCAACTTACGATTTTCACTTTTTTAAAGCACTTAATATCATTTTGAAATTCAATTTGTTCGGGGCGACATTTTTAGACCTTATCAAAGACAATGGTAGCATGGAGAATCATGTAGCTCAATTTTTTTTAACTGTGGTAAATGTTCGCCAATACCTTTAAGGTGACAAAAATACTATGAACACATTGTTAACTTGTCATCACTGTTGACAGCCAGAGAATCTCAGACGCTATGAATATTAGAGGGGAACTCCAGACTGAAAGTGAGTTACTTGAAAAGAAGCAGACCCCCCCCCCCCCCCAAAGCCAAAGGAATGGAACAGTGAAAGTTTGAGAAAAATTGGACAAATGAGAATGAAGCCATTAGCACATGAAGCCTTTTGGAACCTGGTGCAGAACATGTACAGTACATATCACAATGGCATTGTGCTTGAATGAATTGTCAAGAATAAATATTTATGTTTTGGGGAATAGCCCTGGGGGCTGGCATCCCCCTATTCCAGCCCTTGGGCTTGGTTTGTCTGCCTGCATTGTACTTTCTGCCAAGGACTGGGGTAGACCTGTAAACACAAGTACAGCCAGACAGACTTGATGACTTGATCTTCAGGGAGACCAGAAGCACCGGTAGTCTCAGTTCCAGACTGTGCAATTTTTCTACCCCCATAGTACACTCACCCTCCGACTTTTTTTTTGTCTCTAGAGTAGGCCTACACTCACTCAGAGCATGAGATAGTACGTCAAGACACTAGTCTTAGTCTAAGCAGTTGACTGAAGGTAGTAGTTTCCGTAGAGGTTAATCCAAAAATCTAGAAGCCAGACTAAGGCAGAGGTAGATCTGTCTCAAGATAGCTGTGTTTGTTTGACATCTGTCTGACCAATTCCCATGGTACCACACTTGCACTTTGTCTGTGGTCACCGGTCAGTTGTGAGGAGGCCATCACTCACTGGTCAGTCACTCAATGGTCAGTCACCCTCTTGGCTGAAGTTCAGACCTCGATTCTTCAGTCTTATTCAGACTGCTTCTACACAGTGGCCAAATCGTGATTGGAAGCGTGATTGCAATCGCGATCACTCTAATTACAGAATTTTTAATAACCATGTGAAAGCAAACTAGAATCATTACAAATCAAATGGCAAACTCAGATTGTGTTCCAGAGGTGTTTTCTTATCATTATTTTTCCAAATCACAGTCTTTTCCTCGTATGAATGGCAATTGATATCTAAAACATGATTCAAGAGGCAGAGCTCGTGTGAACTTTTGGTAACTTCCACTGGAATACTGCACTCTGTAGGCAGGGCTCCACACTAACTGTTTTTGCTACTTGCCCTTTGGGCAAGTAAAATTATAACTTTCAGATTTTTACCTGCCCAAATGAAAAATTTACTTGCCCAAAAATCATAAACATTAAAATGATTTCTCACTAATGTTTATAGCATTGAATCTTTGTCATTTCAATTCTGGAGGATGCAAAAGGTGTGATTTGTGAATTTAAATTGTCATGAAATGAGTACAGTGAACAAAATAATGATAATATTTAGTGTTTCAAGTAGATCTACCAAACACAAGACATATTTTGTTCATTTTTAGTAAGATTTTTATGTTTTGCTCTTTTCATGATCAAAATTTTACTTGCCCAATCGGGCAAGTAAATTGTAACATTTTAAGGTTATACTTGCCCAACATTAATTTGTACTTGTCCTGGGCAAGCGGGCAAGTGCTAGTGTCGAGCTATCCTCTAGGCCATGTGTTCAAGTGTGTCAAAGCCATGCAATTCATCCAGTGCGAGTGCACTGTTGGTTGACAGTGTACCCAGAAACAATGCCATGCATCTTCATTAGAATTTTCAGTTCTAATGGTGTTGTTTGCAAAGACTTTTTTTTTCTTGTTTATATGGTTAGTATTAAACTCTAATTGCAATGCTTGCAATTGTGTTTGCAATCACGATTTAGCCGCCGTGTAAAAACAGTCTGATTTAGTGCTCTTGCACTATTTAGAAAATCTAGAAACATGTGGGAATAAAGAAAAACTCATGAGGGAAAATCCTAAAAATATACATGTATAGCAAAGGTTACAGTAACGGGTCTGAGAGATCCGTGCTTCATACAGTTAGTGCATGTGGGTCCTAGCTGACATTTCGTGCAAATGTTTTGTACAGTGTGCGTACGAGTGTTACATGTAGTACACACATTGCATACAGAAAACTGATCCAATATCGTGTTCCACTTTGCACATCCTGACGTGGGTTTTAAAGTTCAGATTTTTATTTCTCTAATAAATCACATTAAGAAGCACTGAGCTCAGATCTCTTTTCTAGTTATTGCAGTACTTGTAGATGAAGCCAAACTCGGTGACTCATTTTCCTCTGATTTTATAACTCCTGACCTGAAGCGATGCTGACTGTATTTTATTTTCCCGACCCTATCTCATGCAAGCATGATAATATTTGCTATTCTGTGATTTGGTCTGCATAATTTACGGTGAATATTTGGCATACAACATTTCATTTTTAAGGCAAATGCAGTTTTCTATTTTAGAGCAATACTTGAAGTTGTGAAGTGTAGAGATTTTCAATCATTTTCTCCATATATGAATTATATGCATTTACATAAATTCTATGTTTTGATTACTTCCCATTTCAAAAATTAGTCAAATATTTATTCTTCTGTATTCTGAAATTCAAGTTGACTAATTTTCCAATAAAACCTGAAAATTGCTGGACTATGCAGGCCTACTACAATTTGTAGATTGTGCATAATGTTGTGGTAGTACTGATCGACATGACATACAGCCATCAGGATTGATAAGATGTATCAAACAAAATTTCCTTATAATCACTGTCATGAAAAGACATGATTACCTAGTTTTTCTATCAGGTATTTGTTGGTGTTTTGGTCATCATCATTAATTTGTAGTACCAAAACCTATTTTCTGTGAAATTCAGTATTTTTCCATTAAAGGTATTGGCCAACATTTACCACAGTTAAAAAAATCTGAGCCACATGATTCTATGGCAAGCCATAAAGGAATCAAATATATTTGTT
>JZLH01S0009583.1:95504-106788 GCA_001188425.1 Eucidaris tribuloides
ATCCCTTATTCCTACGAGCTTATGATCTGATCTATTAATACGCAGTTTGAACAATTTAGAGAAAGTCTCACTTTTCCGACCTGATTACGTAAGATATGCACACATTATTTTTCTACAATAATAAAGCCTATGCACATAAAAACTTGAAGAAAAAAAAGTACTGCTGTGTTAATTTGATTCCCATCGGACGGCAACAGTTACCATGGATGTTCATGCCACCATGTAATTAATAAGTATGATTTAGTTATTCCTTTTTTCTTAATACTGTACAGCTGTTGGTATCCAGTGGGGGAATCTATGGATTTGTTAAACAAGAACGTGGTGAAACTTTTAGTTTCATCCTATGAGAATTACATATTTTTGGTCAAATGTTGAACATTTTCAAGCAATACTGCATTGTAACAATGTATTTACCAATTACACATGATTATAGATACCGAGTTGGAAAATTACAAGATTCTGAATGATTTATGCGAGGTAGCAGAACGACCAAGCTTTCGAAAATTGTCTTACTTTTAACTCTTTAACATCAGAATTACTTTGTCATTTAAAGTTGGGAAGAGGGCGCATGCAGGCTCCTTTGCACCCCTTTGGCTCTCTTGAACATGTTGAAGTGGGACTCGGGGTATCCCTCTGGCCCTCTCCCCTTAGATTGCCACTTTCAATCCGACAACTTTTGCATCTATGATGAAATGATCATGACATACATAAGTATTATTATTATTATTATTATTATTATTGATTTATTATTATTAATTATTATTATTATTATTATATTATTATTATTATTATTATTATTATTATTATTTTATTATTTATATTATTATTTATTATTATTTATTATTATAATTATTATTATTATTATTAATTACATGGTTAGACTATTTCTATTTGCATCCATGGTATTAACTGTGGCCGTCCCGATGAATCAAATTTAACACCGCCCAGTACGTTTTTTTTCTTCAAGTTTTTATGTGCATAGGCTTTATTATTGTAAAAAAGAAATAATGTGTTGCCATATATTACGTAATCAGTGGGGCTCGGAAAAGTGAGGTTTGAAACAAAAAAAAAAAATTGTTTTTCTTTTTCTTTTTCTTCACAACTGCGTAATAATAGATCAGATCATAAGCTCGTAGGAATTATGGGAGCAAAGGGAGTGGGGTGGAGGATGGTGGAGAGGATACAGGGTGCCGAACAGTCTCTTGGAGATAAACCATGCAAATTGACGATACATGTATTCAGTGTTTGTTTCATGCGAGTTTTATCGAACCCGTGGACTTTCCTAGACCTGTCCATGTTATTTACATGTACACTTGTACTTTCAAGCAGGTATTACTGCTTGGTCAAAAAAAAAACGACTCGCATAAGAGTTCTAAATGGACTCTGACTCTACCTCCACGCACTGTGTGTGCATGCGCCACACAAGCACAATTAGGCCTATGTACATGTAGTATGTTGTTAGCTCAGTCTCGAAGCTATAACTTCTTGCTCGATAAACGGGCCCGTTTTCGTTTTAACCTCAATTTATTATGAATACAAGGAAACAACATCAAGTGTGAATCCGCCGTGTAATATGATGACTCTAGCCTCATCATGGAAGTGAGTACACCAGGTTCTGCACTTGATACCAGCACAATACAGCGATGAATTTTAGCTGATGCTTAGCTAGCAGGACTACAGAGTTCAGACAACCCGTGCGCAACTGCGCCCGAAAAAATACGTCTATAAATTTCGTCCAACCAAAGTGTTTTTGTCAAATATATTTTTGACAAATCATATTCCTTTTGGCCGTATATATTTTTGTCGAATAGATATTCGTCTCAAACATATTTGTGCTACGACATTTCTGTCGACTATATTAATGCCGATGTTTAGTCGATATATTATTTTTTGATGGTTGGAAATAAAATTTTCTGTCGAATAGATTTCTTGTTCAAAGATACCGTGTATGCCACGCTAATCTTGCAGAAATAGTTTATCACATGATCTGTGTAATACATTCTGATTTCTATAAACATGATTGAGTCAACGCATGTTTGTGAAATGAATTTTGTCAAATGTATATTTGTTTGGAATTATTATTGTCAAATATTATATTTTGTCGATTAAATTTCTGTTGAAGTAAAAACTGTCTATGTGTTTGTGAAATATTGTGTTTGTCAAATGTTATTTTGTCGAATCGTATTTTGTTAAACATTAATTCTGTCAAATTGCGTGTTTTGTTGAATAAATTTTGTGAAATTAATTATGTCAATGTTTTGCTCAGATAATTTTGTCAAATATATATTTCGGTCGAATAAATTTTGAAAATTTATTATTTTGCTCGAAGCGATTTATGTAAATTAATTTTTTTGTGAATATGATTTGTCTTCGAATATTATTTCTTGGATTATATATTTTTTTGTCAAATGATCCGTTCAAATAAATTTTCGTCGCGTCCAATGATTTAGATCAATATAATGTTTGTCAAATGAGTCCCTGCTGTCGAACATATATCTTGTCGAATAAATTTGGTCACACATATTTAGGTTCAAATGTGTTTAATTGAAATGCAAATTTTACTGTGAGTCAAATTTTCTTTTTGTGGAGGTGGAAATTGAAATATTTATTAGTCAAGATAATTTTGTGGAAGGTGGAACAAATATATTTGACTTCCTTTATGGCTTGCCAATGATTCCCATGCTACCAGTGGTCTTTGATGAGGCCCTAAAATGAAGCCCTGAAAAAATGTATATTCAAAATGATGATTAGTCTTCAAAAAAGTGAAAATCGTAAGCTTGACCGGCATTCACTTGCCCGTTTCCTCCCATAGACTTACTGTGTGTACACATAGGCTATTAAAAGTCGCCCTGAGTTTTGTTTAAAATTCATGCATAACTTGCCATTGGCAGTGTAACTTTCCAAACTGTTGCATTCTAGGGTGTTTATTTTCCATTTGAACACTACTCTGTACCTCAGATATCAAAGTTTGACAATTTTTTTAATTGAAGCTCCACAATGTTAGCCTATCACTTTAACTACTGAATATACATTTCAAGGTTTTGTATCCAGTTTCTGTACCATGAAAAACCTGTGGTCTTATAAACAATACGGTACTCTATACGTGGTATATTTTTTTCTATGTGTTCATCAGTTCAGTATCTTATACATGTAAGTTTACATGGGGCCTATGTCCCCAAATCTGAACTTTATGACATTCCATTTGATAACTCTTGCAGCTTGGCTTGGTACTGGGTATACCAGAGAGGCAGAAATGCCATCATTCACTAATGGGACGATGTTGTAACATTCTACAAAACCCCCAAAAATGTGACATGTGAGTGACCTCAAATATGAGACGAGGTACATCACATGCTACATACTATCTCAATAAAGACAGTAATTTCACGAATATTTTGCTAAGTATTGTTTCCCGATTTAATTCATGACTAAGCCCCAACGTCTACAAGTGTGTATCACAAACAGTTGCTAGACTCCTACCAGATTGGTGTCTACATAAAAGATTTAGGAGGGGAATGTGTCAGAGATTCCAACTGCTCGTTTGCACAGTTGGGTCGGCATTTGGGAGGAGGTATTGTTTTCTCATGATGATTGCGCTGACGACTGTTGTAGCGTTGGGCCCAGGTCTTGATCTGCCAGCGACTTGCCATCGCTTGCAGATTAATGTTTTAGACGTTTGGAGAGACACGTGCAAGTCAGTCATTGGCAGGAATGTCATGTGAACACACTTGATATTTCTTCCCCCTTTCGGGAGGCAATTTCTTCTTCTCATTGAATCCCGCAGGACTATTTTAACAGGAGTACAGCAAATAAACTTGTTGGATGGAAAGTGCCTTTCTTATCAGTTTCATTGATATAGACATATAGCATGTTTCTATTGAAGTTAGTTTTCCGGATGCAACCGGCTAATGGAGGAGAAGATCTCAATAGAAACAGACCTTCTCCGCCATTATCCGTCTTTTTAGCGGAGAAAGTTTCGCCAGTATTTATCCTGCTTTTTGCAGGATAATAGCGGAGAAAGATACCGTAAGACGTCAATAGAAGCAGACCTTCTCCACCTTTATCTGTCTTTTAGCGGAGAAGAGCCCTATAGAAACAGACCTTCTCCGCTATTATCCGTCTTTTGCCGGTGAGAAAGCGGAAATAAACAAAACCACGTGATCGGAATACAATGACCCCTGGCGCAGCGCGGATGTGTTTGATTGAGCATAAATTTGACCTCGGTAATCCCACAATACCTTGCGGCAACCCAGGTCAACGCACTCTTAGCCGGTAATCATACGATTCTATTAGGATCGATCATGCTTTCCGGAAAACGCATTCCAGTAGAAGCAGACCTTCTCCGCTATTAGCCGGTTAAATTTTATCTGGATAAGTATGGTAGGCTCGATAGAAACACGCTGATATTGTATTTGAAATATATTTAAGAGATCTATCTCATAATTTTCTCTTTATAATAGGGCAGGTTAAACTTGACACCTTTTCCTGTAAATTGGACTACAGTTGCCTAATTCTGCTGCATCTTACAAATGTAAACACAAATAAAGTTTCTTCTTACATCTCATTTGTTCAAATTCATTTCACAATTGAAGTGAAATGGTATCTTTCAAATTTTGTATCATCACTTCAAACTGGAATATATTGAGAACAATGATAAGAGACGGCAACTATGTTAAAAACTACTTCCCTTGCAGATTATTGAGCCAAATATATCAAGTATGCAGTGCATATATACAAGTTACAGTAAAGTTTTGTCCAGGAGTATTTTCTGTTAGGCATAAGTATCTTTATTGCATTCTGAACATCCCATACATGTAGAAGAAAAGCTTGAACCCCTACACATAGATTACAGTGCACAAAAATAATTAGACTGGCTTACAATTGATGCAGATTTTCATTCAAATTCACTTCTTCGCATCTTTCATTTCAGAGCTCTTCTGGACAGCGCCCTGAGGACCGGTTCAACGCTCTGTGTCAGTGTCCTGCGGAAGACGAAGCGGAGAGCCCCTCCCCCTCCCAGAAAACCCAAAACTCTTCCCCCTGGGACAACACCAACTGCCCTTTCAATAGTGACTATCAACGCCGCCGGAGGCACGCCAGACGCGCCAAATGGTAGGACAGATCCAATGAGACCCCTCTCGCCGATCTCGGACGCAAACAGGAACCACACTCTCAGTACAGCGTCGGGAACAGGTGTGCAGTCCCCCGGCGGTGGTGGTGGGGGCATCGGCAGCCGCATCAGTGGGGAGGGGGAGCTGAAGGAAGGCAGCAGGGAGATCAGGCGGTCCAAGAGTGGCTCGGTGAAGCGCCGAGCCCCGCCCCACCCCATGAAGCGGACCGATCGGTTTCGGGAGACATGCCTCCGACCAAGAGCGTCAAGACCAACGAGAACAACACTCCGGTCACCATCGCCCGGAGTGACTCAGTTCTCTCTAAGATGTTACCAGATCTCAAAAAGAAGGTAATTTCTTTTTTCGTACTGCGCCTTATGAGTCTTTATTTCATTTTCAGTTCTTTCTCTTGTAGGATTACTTTATAATATAAAATAATCCTAACAGAGATAGAACTGAAAATGAAATTTACTTTAAAATCAACTTAGTCAGAGGTGTAGCTAGCCTTTTGACAAGGCTCTCTTGCTGTATTACGGGCGAGCGAAGCAAGCCCAGCCGAGCGCGCAGTGCGAGGGCCTTTTGAGATCTGATTCCAATTCTTATGTTAGACCTTTGAATTACCGAATTTTGCTACCCTATTTTGGGTAGCAAAAATCAACCAATCAGCGTGTCTGTCTACTTGATCCTACGTTGAATGTGCAATCATACTAGGACCATGTTCGTACAGACTGTTGCTGTAACACGAAACGATCTGGAAGCGTTCACTATTTCATTAGGCGAAAAGATTCACAAACGCAGATTTTTGCACGCCAAATTTGACCTTACGGAACAAAATTTTTTAAAAATGCTTCAAATACTCAGTTCAAACAATGAACGTGTACTAATTTGGTGTTTGATGGTATATGTATTGTACTAACCAATAATACTGAAGGAATATCTTTCAACCCACCGAATAGTTGACAAGGCCAAGACAAGGGATCGTAGCGCGCAATTTCATTGGTTGATTCGAACAGAGATCGGTCGTTCCTGTGGTCATGAATAATAATTACTTTTCAGATGCCAAGCAGATCTCAAAAGGCCCTCGCGCTGCCGCGCTCGGCTGGCTCGCTTCGCTCGCCCATAACAGCGAGAAGGCCATGTCAAAAGGCTAAGGTGTAGCTAGCGGGGCATGGGGGCAGGGGTAAACACCCCCTCCCTTATTGGTCGGGAAGTAGTGTCATTTGCGATTCTACCAGGTAAAAAAGCGAAAGACCTAAGTTTCTTTTTTGCTTTTTATTGTCGGGTGTGAGCGCCGATGGGTAAAACTGTTTTTTTTTTTTTTTGCTTATTAACTTTTTCCCGTTGGTACTTAAAGATTTCTGTCAGGTACAGCTCCCTCCCCCATTGAAAAGTTCTGGCAACACTCCTGGAATGTAGTGTTTATTTTTATTTTTTATTTTTTTTTGTCGGTGGTGGTAGTGATATTGTACAGGTACACTGAACATACATGTGTTGTTTTCTGTGATTATCCAAATATTGTGATTGATTTAACTTAAATTGCCTTCAGTTATTCTTTGATTATAGAATTTAATCAAACTAGGTCTGGAAAGATAGGAGTGATTGCATGATTAAAAGCAGCTAGTAAAAGGCATAATTTCCTAAAACAGAGATGGTTTTATGTACTTTTATTTTTTCGTAAAGTATAATGATTTAAGCTTGAAAAGGATGAATGAAAAACTATTGTCCTTGACATTTTATGAAAGCCATACTGCTTGGCAGTGAATCAAAATGTATCGTCCTACAAATGTGTAATATTGATTTTATCTGTTTGTGGTCTTGTATGAGGGATTAACATTTTTGTGGTTACATGAGCTTAAGAGACAGATTAAGCTTTAAATATATTGTTCGTTACATAATAAAAAAAATGTTGGATTATGATAACTTTTCCTTGAACTTTTGAATGAGAAACATACTGTGTAGTTCTAAAAATGACAAATGGATACTGAAGTGATACAGAATCATTATTTGGGGCACATATCAAACAATACTGTAGGCCTCTTACTATTCTACACGATCTTATGTCATTTGTAATCCACATGTAAGTAATACTATTTTTTACTGAGATTAATTTTGTTTTTAAGAGGATACAGTCTTACCTTGTCATAATGGATTGTATGCAAATTGTTTTTAGTGGGTCCAAGTCAAATTCTCTATTAGTGAACCCCCAAAACTAAGCTCTTGCAACTGTCAACAGTAATTAGTTGGGAGACAAATGTTTTCACAATTGGTGTGTTTGTTACTAATAGAGGCCATTCACACACCACTGATTTAAAGGAAGAAGGAGCCAGCAACTAACAGGCATACATTTGTAAGTTAAGAGAAAATTTGAGTCCTTGCCAACCAATCAGATCGCACGTGCACTGGTCGGGAGCTGACCATGCGTGACCGGTGCACGCCACCCGACGTGTGTTAGTCACGCCGTGGTAATGTATGCACTATTTGAATCGATAAGCTCCTCCCCCTATAGCTGTTTTTGCAAGTTTTATCCCAGGATGAAACTTGCAGAGACGTAAAATGAACACAAATTAACTAATTTATAGGGCCTTGCTGAGGGTGAGTATCACAAAGTACCCCTTATCACCATGTACCATAATTCTCACAATACTCACAATGTCATTTTTTTTTCTTAACTTATGCCTGTTAGTTGCTGGCTTCTTCTTCAGTGAAAAAACCAAAAAATATGTGTGACTGATCCCTTCCTCAGTTCCTGTTTGATGCACTGTTCTCACATCATTTTGAGGCCCCTCCTCATTAAACCTATTTAGAGTGTATGTTTATGTTACAGTAATTGTGGTAAACCTTTCTGGTTTCTACCAATTCCTCATTTTGTGTTCATATTGCAATGAATGGTTTGAACATTCTTCAAAATTTGACTGCAAATGTGAGCTGTAAAGTTTATATGACTGTATGGTTTTACAAAATAGAAATTTTGGTTGTTTTTTCAATTGACTTTGCAGTTTACATGTACTTGATATGCATTTTCTTGTGAATTCTACTGGAAGCCATTCAAAACTGTGTCTTCAAATGGCACCACAAGGGCAAAAACTAGGTAATATTAAAACATCTTCTTGAAATTTCGTAGTTTACAGATTGTAGCTTGCATTCACGTGTATTGCTACTCACTTAAGATACACATAATTAGTAATGCATGTGAATTGTAGTTTACATATTTGTAACATAGGAGATAGATATTTTTACCAAATCACATTCAAATTTTGTAAGTTTTGTACTACAGAGAATTAGCTGTCATAATGAAATGACATGGTTTTCAGTTTCTAATGTGATTTACATGTAGGCCTATTATGTTTGTAAGAATAGGGATGCCAGAATGCATACACATAATGAAGATTGGATAAGAACTCTGAAAATGAGTACGCCATACACCCAGTTTTAAGAGTAAGGATTTCAAAATTTCCCTAAACAGCTCATTCCGTGTGCTCACTCACGGAATTAGAATACAAAGTCAATTTAGCTTCTTGACCTTAAAATGTACATTGTTTTGGCCTGAGAAATATCAGGTGAAATACAAAATGTCTACATTTCAGCCAAATTTGATCCTTTTGTGGTCCACTTTTTACAAATACACATATGTATACAAACCATTAGCAGAAATACTGGCTTGGTCTTTAATAATGGTCTTGCCACCCATCTCATTGTATATCAGGAGCATGTGCTTTTCTCATGATACAGTACATGTAGGTCTGAATGCTAACAAGTGTGAACTGCCTCCATCATATAGACAGTGCAGTGTTGTAGAAGAAAGCTGGAAAGTAAATCAACTTTGTAGACATGAACTTGATGCATGGAGCAGACCTAGAGAAAACAGTGAACAAAGAACATCGTTTTTTTTTTGGGGGGGGGGGGTGAATGATACTGTATGTGTACTGTAACCTGTGCAAAGCTTTTCCCTACTACTTAACCCGTAAAACTGCCTGTAATATGGCATAATTGGGTGTAATCACCTACCAAAATGATCTTACATTGGAGGAAAAACAAGGTACATGTGTTGTAGGTGAGGTTCTTTTCTGTCTAGTTTAAAAGACAGAAAGTGTAAGTGTACTTTTGAATTGAATTCATACAAAAAGCATATAACCTAGCCGTGGACATGATTGATTTGTAATGATGCAGATACAGTATGATGGAGACTGCCATTAGAATGTTCTTCAGGCAGTATCATGACATGTAAATTTACAATTAAAAATGTATGCTTAAAACTATCTGCTGTTAAGGGTATGCAATTATCCTGCCTCCTCCACAAACATTGTACATGAAAAAGTGACCATTCTGTTTTCATAGAACTTAATACAAATATTGTGTACATTGTTTCAGCCCTGTTTCTATGCTTTTTTGGTAACTCTTTCTAATTTTGGTTATGAATTTCATGGTTTTCTCTTTCAAAATGTGAAAATTTAGAGAACAAAGAGGTTTTCCGTGACTTTCTCTTTCTAGTGGTCATTTCTTTGAATTCCGTCCGTTTTCCACAATCATTGGAAAATCGCTTTCCCTGTAGTTAGAACATCACTGTAGGTAAGAATACACTCACATTCACATATACATGTACTTAGTAGTACAAGTGTAATTTGCAGAAACATATATTTCATGTGATTTGAATGCTGTTGGTACAACTCATTTGATTTAACAATATCGATACTTAAATGCCTGGTTGCACACAGTTCATAATTTCACCACCTTGTGTTAAAGGGCAGTGACATGATTGGGAGAAGTAAAAAATGCCTCAAGAACAGAAGCTAGTTGAAACATATACCAACATTTTGTTAGAGTCTGACATATATCTAGGCTGGAAGGATTTGTGTCAACTGTGCAGCTGTGTAATGAGGAGAAACAAACATTAATTTACCAGCACTGAATTAATCTCTGGACATAATAGAGATTGAAATCATAAAAAGCTACACAGCAAATTTCATTGTCACAGTATTTTGCTGATAATACATGTAATTACACAACAAAGAGGAAATGTATGACTATGAAATTTTCATAGCAGAAGTTTTAAACAGTAAATTTGATTGTAGGAGCATTGTGTCCTTAAATGATGACTCACTTTCAATCTTGACATTTCCCTTTGAAGACAGTGGATCTCATTTGCAAACATCCCCGCAGACCAGGAAAAGATAACCCATGCCCTTAGGCTATTGATGAAGGGCATGTCTGTGAAATCTGGGGGTCAGTAATTACCTAGAATTGAAAAATGCAAAAGAAAAACCATTAGCTGTTTAGTGTACGTTCTATTGTAGGAATTTTTGTCTCGCAAGACAAAAATTCAAATCAGAGTCTGACAGTCACTGTAATTCCACTAAAACTGAGTTTCTAGCTCCTTTATTTTGCTAAAGGTTTCCAGATGGCATTTTCTTCTAAATGTCAGTGTATTTACACAATGTTGATTTTTAGGCATGCAAAAGAGATCCACTGCCTTTAAATCTACATCTCCTTGTCTTATCCTTCACTTTTGCCAGTTGTAATAACAGGGAATAAGTGGATGGCCATCTGTAGTGGAATCATAATAATTGCGTTTATTGGGCCTAGTACATTGCCTTGTTACATGCAGTGGTAGTGCATTATGTTTGTGTGTTTTGTATGTGTGTACCTAGTGTGTGTGTTTTGACATCGGTAACAATTTTTCATGGTATCAGTCAGGTTGGTAAACTGTTGGTCTGTTTTTCTGTAAGTTTTTATGCCTCCGCAACGAAGTTGCCGGAGGCATTATGTTTTCGGGTTGTCCGTCCGTGCGTCCGTGCGTCTGTCCGTCCGTCCGTCCGTTACCGGATCTCGTTACCGCGATAACTTGAGAACCCCTGATCGGATTTTAATGTAACTAGGACCAAGTATGTACTATGAGCCACCAATGAACTGATTAGATTTTGGAGCTCAAAGGTCAAAGGTCACCGGGCCTAAAATATGTCTGATTCGGTCTCGTTACCGCGATAACTTGAGAACGGCTGGTCGGATTGTCATGTAACTTGGGTGAAGTATGTATTATAAGACACCAATAAACTGATTAGATTTTGGACCTGAAAGGTCAAAGGTCAAAGGTCACTGGGCCTTAAATATGTCTGATTTGTGCTCGTTACCACGATAACTTGAGATCGGCTGGTCAGGTGAAGTATGTATTATGAGGC
>JZLH01S0009583.1:107836-125889 GCA_001188425.1 Eucidaris tribuloides
AGACTTGGCCTAATGCATAATTTGCATATGATTTTTATTCATGTGACAGCATCATGTTCTAAATGCTTGTATTCTGTGGGGGTATCAAAACTTGACCATTGTTCTTTAAATTGAACCTCCACTATGTTTAATCTACAGTGTCTTTGACTGAAAGTGTCAAATTTTATGTAATGAAGGAAAGCAAACTATTTCATAAATCAAAAGAGATTTTGACCCCCCCTCCCACCAACCATTCAACCTTTCTGTCTGTTTTACGTATTTAGTGATTCATGGAGTTAGTCATGCAGTGAGTGTATAGAATTACATAAATTAATGTTATCTCTTAGAAGGAACTTACCTGCATACAGCTTATATTACTATACCAAATCCCCAACCTGTCTTCAACAATTTAAAGTTAAATGAATGATGACTCCACTTATAAAACAAGTGGCAAATCAGATCAAATTTCAGATGATCCTGCCAAAAGAAGCCTGGATAATGAGGTAAAAAGCATAAAATAATACACCTTGAAAACAAGTGAATGATAAACACTTATCTCACATCTTCCCCAGATAACTATGAGCATAGTGTTGACAACTTTCAGCTGAATGACACTCAGCAAATTTAAGTGCTCTGCTGATATGTCTGTCACAGCTTTCATTGTTTGTGCATGTATGTACTGTGTGTGTCTGTCTGTATGTATGTGTGTATGTGTATGTGTGTGTATGTACATTGTATGTGTGTGTTTGCATGTGTATACGTGTGTATATGTGTTAATGCATACATGTGTGTATGTGTATGTATACTGTGTCTGTTGTGTATATGTCTGTGTCTGTATGTTTATGTGTTTGTATGAATGTATGTGTGTACAGTGTATGTGTGTGCATCTCTGTGTGCGCGTGCGCGCATGTGTGTAAGTGTGTGTGTAAGTGTGTGTGCATCTCTGCGTGCGTGTGCGCGCATGCACGTGTGTGTGTGTGTATGTGTGTGTGTGTGTATGCGTGTGTGTGTGTGTGTGTGTGTGTGTATGTGTGTGTGTGTGTGTATATATGTGTGTGCGTGCGTGTGTGTGTGTGTGTGTGTTTGTGTGTGTGTGTGTCTGTCTGTCTGTCTGTCTGTGTGTCTGTGTGTATGTATGTAGTGGTTAAGTGGGTGGGAAGATGTGGTGTGGAGGTGCAGGCATGATTTTGTATAATTTTCAAATAAAGGTAGACTAGTTTCAAGTAAAATAATTTCATCTACAGGTCACAGCTTATTGGTAGATTGAGGTGTATACAGTGTTGTAAAATAATTGAAGTAAGACTTTGCAAAGGTAAAAAGTTCCAACAATCAACAGTAATACACTATGAAAGGTAAAATATAATTGATTACATTGATTATGTAATTATGAAAGAAACATAGTCCTTTCTGTGTGTATGATGATATCTGGTTTTGGGTTTAACTTTGCTGTATCTCAGATCCTGCAAGCATTTTCCGAGAAAATATTTTTTGCACTTGTCATTTTAATAGCTTGCAAAAGAAAACAGAGTGGATTGAATATTTTGCCAACTCATTCTAGGCTACTTCGGAATAAATTCACACACCTGTCCCACGTGTATTGCCCAATCTGTCTGATTTGAGTGAAAAAATAAATTGGTCGTCCACTCTAGTTGAGAATTTCTGACAGTTTATATCTCTTTCCCTCACCTTCGTATGATTCATCAGCCTTTGCTGGATTTTATATCTCCTTGAACCATGAAGTGTAGACATCTGTGTCGTGGGTGCTTAGGAACACCTGTGTAGATATGCAGTGCTCACAGGAGGCCTGATCTAACAGGCCATGTTTTGCTGAGCTGCATGTAAACCAATATCTCCACAGGTTGAATTTACAAGCTTAGTCTTTATCAATATGTCTTTTGTCTGGCCAAAAATGCCCATTAAAAATCGATTTTTTTTGCTTTAAAAAGTAAAGTACAGCGCGTCTACAGGTAATTAGTTGCAAAACAAGTGAAAATACAGACACTTTAACCCAAATAAAAAAAAATAAAAACCATATTATGTTATAATATCCTGCCCCCCCCCCCCCCCCCACACACAACACACACACTAGAAATACACGGACTGGTTAGATGAAATCTTTCATCAAAATTTCCACTATTTTCATATATTCAAAAATTCCAGCTCAAAAAACATTCAATAATTGGACAAACTCAATATGCAAAAAGAAGGAGGAATGCAGTTTGAAGACCCGCGGAGAGCTCCGTTGCTGCAGTTAATGGCAACAAATAAATAGTCCCACATATAAATCTGTGTTTAGTACTTTGTCCACAATGGACGTGGTAACAGATATGTCCAAAACGAAGTGTTCTGTTGTTTTCAAGTACTCTCTCCTGTACTATAGTAGCCTTTTGACAAGGCATTGTGGGTGTGGGTTGTCCCTCACGCCATTAAGCCTCTGAGCAGTAGTTGTACCCTGCACGCCTAAAAAGAGACTAATTATAATGCCTACACTCCTGGCGCACCGAAAGATTGGCTGTTCACCCACAACGCCTTTTCTATCTTGCACTGACCGAACCAAACTAATTATATATGCAGGACAGATCTTGGAGCCTCATATAGACCGATCATGAATATTCATTACATAATCGGTTTGTTGCCCAATCCACGTTATGGACCGGTTTCAAATCGTACAGTACGTGAATATACCGTAGGGGCCTACTGTTTGAAAAGCAAGCTATTTCCCGTAACACTAGAAGGAATTTGACTGAAATAGCTATTCTAGTCATTGCAGAATACCTCGTAATTGCATAATGTAACGAATCTAAAGTCGGAAAATAGATAGTCAACGTTGATAACACAGTTTCAGAAATCTATTCACCTACTGTAAACATGAACGCATCCATCACACGCGTCCAGTGCATAACGCATACTGCGTGCAGTGTGGAGATATCTCTACGTGCGTTCTATCTATACACATTCTCTCCCGCTGTGAATCGTGAAAGCTGATTGGCTGCCACCGTTTGGTGGCAAATTTTGGCTGCGAAACAAGGTTAAAATAAGAAATTCGATGCAGGATAGCAAAGGCCAAGAGGCTTCGCCTCTCGCCTGCTTTGTCACTGGGGTTAGCGCGGTTAGTCCAGGCGCTAGTGGGGTATTGCGCTGACGGGGGAAATCATTAAGCCCCGAGGCCTTGATCAAAGGCTAGTACTATAGTGACATTTTCAGAATACCATCTGTTCACAGAAGGTTTGAAAGCAGTTGATATTAAAACGTTGTTCTGCAAGTAATCAACCAGTACTGTGTATTCTCTTTAAATATCTTTTTTTCACACTTTTGGCAGTGAAATGTTGGTCTGATTTTGAACAGGGATGTAGTTGAGGCCAGCCGTTCCGAGTCACGAAGCCGCTGGAAAAATATTGTTCCCATAGACTTTGTACACGTGACTCGGTCTGAGGCCAAGGCCGAGGCCGGCCTTGACTACATCCCTGATTTTGAACCTTGTCATAAGGAGACGTATCTAGGGAAGAACTTATTTTTTGTGTTGTGTTTATATTCATACACCCTGGCGGTTCCTTGATAGTGTAATACATGCTTTGTACATAATGGTAAATTGGAAAAAGGATATTTCAGTGTTACAAATTTGTAAGGATGATAGAACAACAACAAAAAATTGTGTAATTAAAAGAAGTACTCATTAGTCTCGAAAGAGATTTATAAATTAATGATGAAGCAAGGGAATTTGTTTCTGTGGAAAACCATATAACAGTCCCCTGTCATAACAAGTATAAGCCTTGGAGTAAGACTACTCTACCAGCAGTTTGTTGTGTACCCAATTTCAAGCACTGCAGCTGTAGAATATGAATGTGTGAGTGTGTGTAACCTAGTTATTCTCACTGTGGACACTGTGCTTCAATATGCAACATAGGATTGTAAGTTCCTAACAAATTAACATGATGGATTACTGGATTACCATGGAGATTGTTGGATCAGCTGTATCCTATTGTTATTGTGGATAAAAATATGAGATGCCAGATTTTTTGTTTATCGTTGGATAATCGTCACAATCGGTCATGCCTGCCTGCAGAGTATGTATCAATTTAACAGGATTTATCCAGCCTACCAGTATTTCTAAGTGTGTTATTTATGCAGTCGTTAAAATGACAGCATTTTATTTATGTTGTGGCAGCCATATGTTATGTAAATATTAATTAATGCGCCGTTGTGATAGATATGATGCCAGTAATCGAATATGTAGGTGGGAGACATTAAAAATGATAAATTATACATTACACTTACTTGTATAATACTGTCTGCTCATTATGGGAATTATGTCAAATTTTGGAATGGGTATAATAGCTTAAAATTCCATTTGTGATTATCAACAATAAATTTTTATTTGTTGAATTCATGGAATGATTGACCATTTTATTGGTCATTATGCAAAAGTGGAAAATAGTTCTTTTGCTAAATGAAGTCATCATCATATGAAGGCCTTTGGCAAATTCAAGGTTAATTCTCACTTTCCCGTTCTTCAATAAATTCTTAATTGAAACTGGAGGCATTTTAATTTTAGAAGTACACAGGTAGAAACTAATCGATTGAGGAAGTAGGGGTAAAATCAAAACATCCAAAAGTGGCAGAGCAGAATGTGTCAGTTCAATTAATGCACTTGACTGTTACTTAATGCTTTAAAAAGGGTCTTATCCATTAATATTTTGAAGAGAACTTAGGGAGAAAGTATATTTTTATATCTTTTCTATATATTTCATTGTATACTTTTAAAAGGGTATTATCCATTAATATTTTGAAGTGAAGGGAGAAAGTATATTTATATGTACTTCATATATGATATGTTTAACACATGTTGAAAAAATCCCACAGAATTTCACTGGGAATAAATACTTTGCAAAGGCTCTCAGATTTTTGTCTTCTTGTGATATGTGATTGTATTGCCAATTAATACAAAAAAAAGAGAGATATCTTTTTGAACTATCAATAAAGCAGCATTATAACAATTATACAACAGCCTTTCCATTCCTAAAAATATGAAGTTAGTTTCACAGTAAGGCAAGTTTTACAGTATAATATTCATGGCTACTATTTGTTGAAGATATAATTCATCATAAACAGTGTATGTTTGTGTATGGTTTTTGTTTTTACCTTTAACAATTTGATGAGGTATGATAAAAGATAGACAACTCTTTTCATATTTCTATTTAAGTGTTTATATGTTTGAAAGTGTGTTTAAATTTCCTCTGGGAAATAGTGATGATACAAAGAAATCTTATATCTTATTATATTAAAGTGATAGGCTAACATTGTGGAGCTTCAATTTAAAAAATTGTCAAAATTTGATATCTGAGCTACATAGTAGCTTGTTCAAATGGACAAATAAATACCCTAGAATACAAAAGTTTGGAAAGTTACACTGCCAATGGCAAGTTACACATGAATAAACAATAAAACTCGGGGCGAGTTTTATTAACCTAGGTGTACACACAGTAAGTCTATGGGAGGAAATGGGCAAGTGAATCTGGTCAACTTGCGATTTTCACTTTTTTAAAGCACTAAATAATCATTTTGAAATACAATTTTTTTCAGGGCTTCATTTTCAGACCTCATCAAAGACACTGGTAGCATAGGGAATCATGCGGCTCAGATTTTTTTAACTGTGGTAAATGTTAGCCAATACCTTTAAAGTTTACTCTTCCCAGAATATACATGCAATGAATGTGAAAAAAAAAAGCCATCATTTAATATTTATATCCCTTTGTTTTTCTTCATTCTCTCCTCCATTTTATTATTGCCACCAATCTCTCTATCACATTACTACTTGTCTCGTTCTCCTTACCTGACTTGATCTGACCTTAACCTTATGTTATTTCACCTGACCTGACCTGACCAAACCTCATTTTATCTTACCTCACCATACTTCATCTGACCTAATATGACTTATACTGACCTTATGTAATCTTAACTGACCTTACCTTATTTCATCTTACCTGCTTTAACTTTAACTGACCTCTCATTTCACTTGACCTGTACTGACATTACCTCTTTTAACCTTACATGACCTGACCTGACCTAACCTCAATATATTGGACCTTACATGACCTTTCCTGACCTTACTTTACTTCATCTGACCTGGTTTAACCTCAAATGACCTTCTCTCATTTCACCTGACCTGACCTAACCTCATTATATCTGACCTTACATGACCTAACCTGACCTCAATTGACCCTACTTTACTTCACCTGATCTGACCTCACTTGACCTGACCTTGCCTCCCTATTCCCAACCCCACCCACCCACCCCACCCCGCCCCACCTCATTCAATTTTCCACAATCCCTCTTCTGATTTCTAGAAGCGTGAGGTCGTTAAAATCCACCTGGTGAAGGACAAGGGAACCCTGGGAATCCAGATCGCTGGCGGCAAGGGGTCCAGGAAGGGTGACATTGGAATATTTGTGGCTGGTATCGATGACGGAAGCCCTGCTCACAGGTAAGGAAGAAACCTCCCCCCTCCCCCCCCCCCAAAAAAAATGTATACATATGTTTTTGGATTGTCCATACATATGTACTGTGATTCTGTGTGTCCACACTGTCTTGTGAGCAAGATAAATAATGGAAGTGCTGCTCGAAGGATTTTAATGAAACCTAGACCAAAGTTGAAAATGTGAACTAGAGTGAAATAATTGGATTTCTGGCCAAATCTTTCAAGGGTGTCAGGTCAAAGGTCAAAGAATTTTGTCCAAAATGCTATATACTAGTTACCAACTGACCTCAGTAAAGAGTACTTGTTATTGATGATTTGGTAAATAACTAAAAAAATGTAAGAAAATATTTTTGTACAATTAAACTGGTCAAAGGTCAAGGGTCAAATGTCAATGAACTCTGCCCCCAAATTTTATTTTCTATCTATAATTTCAGGTAGGAAAACTATTTTTAGATTTGGCGTTAGATCCATCCATGATCATAGGTTTTTAAATGGTGTCCAACTTTTACAATTAACCCAGTAACTTAAAAGTGGCTTTTGATCATACTATGTCTGAGCCAGTGTAGCCCATTAGATAATGGGCAGAGGCATACCCATCAACAAAAAAATGATATCATTGAAGAATTGCGAAGAAATCTTTAAATTGCATAATTACTAAGTTATGAAACTATAGCAATGCACACTTGGCACTGGGCCAGCAATCAATAACAAAATTATAATGATCAGATTTTTATTCAGCAGACACTGATTTTTACTGTTAATTACATTTCAATATTTTCAGACTACGTTATATAAAATCCTTTCTTACCAATGTTGGAAAATACCCGTAATATTTTAAGAATATCTTGTGTTGACTTCTTACTTTACAATATTAAGCAAAAGGAAAAAATTAGGGGGGTGGGGGGGGGGGTAAAAAGTTTTATCTTAAAGTTATAAAACTTTATGCCTATTTTTGGCAGTGTTTATATTCTAAAGGTCACAGACCAAAACCAAGGAAGGCTGGAGTGAAAATTGTTACAAATATAGGTTTTTCCGATTCAACCCATCCAGTAAAATATTGTCTGTTCAGAGTTCAGAGTAATTGATAATTAGGTTGCACATAGTACATGGGGTTTAGGGTGTAACTTTCACTCATACGTCATTCCAATTTTGGCAATGAACAGTCACTAGATTCAGTACTGTCAGTACACTAAAACAAAAATAGCGAAGACATCTGCTGTGTTATATACATTGTAAGACTAGCTGTATACAGTAAGAGCAAAAGTATCCACTACTAAAAGGACCCTGGTTTTGACAATATTTCTTTTTATAGTTCTATGAAGTATATTTAACAGGAAACTGCTTTATTTTTATATGAAGGGGTTAAAAACTGAACTTGTAAAGTTGATTTTCAACCCTATCACAGCAGTCGAAAGTTTCCCAAAGTGAACGGAAATAGATTGCTTGCTTGGAGGAGGGGGGAGGGGAAGGGGCACTTTGGTGCAGAAGGATGAAAGGATTACAACAAGCTGAGTTATTAATTTTGACTGACCCAGTTTTATTTTGGCAAGGACTGCTTCCTAACAATTAAAACCGACAGGAAAAACGGAGGCTTCGTTTTTATGGTTTTGATAAAAAGCGGTGAACGGGTTAAACCAAATGGCAACTGATCTTCTCAGGGTATAAATCATAACCGGGCTGGAGACCGCGGTTTATCACGAACGACGCGTGTGACTCACGCTGATCGCATTCTCGTGGCTGCGTCATGCACACGAGGGAGAGCTGCCTTCTGAGCAGAGCGGGGTATAATATCCACGTAATCGAACATAAACAGACACGTGTTGCGGCCAAGTTCTTTAACCCAATAATTCACGTCCCTAAGATGGGGTAATCTCGCCAAAGGGCAGCATCGTGGGGAGATTGTTTCCCCCGGGGTCAGGTGATAGGGTTCCCAGCGTCTTGACGGATCTGGGGTTCATTTAGGACTGAATTAGGCCCATGTCTTTAATTTGTCCTCTTGTTTTCAAGGTCGGCCCACTGATCCACCCAACAGTCTGACAGTAGTCCTTATTTCCTGTTTCAGTTCTCAAATCTGTTGTGAATTTTTAATGTAACTATTGTAAAAGAGGGAGGTTTATAAATCTCTGTATTTCCCCAAAAGAAAATTGTTTCACTCTTGTGGCTAATGTGTTTTCAAGTGTGTCTAGGACTAGGAGAAAGGGAATGACTAATTAGCTGTATACTTTACAGTACATGTATGTATTATTAATTTGAAAAATATAATTGCTTCTAAAGAAATAATAATAAATTAATGATTGAATAAATAATGAATAAATAAATAGATGAATAAATGAATAAATAAATAAATAAATAAATAAATAAATAAATAAATAATGAATTAATGATTCAATAAATAATGAATGAATGAATGAATGAATAAATAAATAAATAAATAAATAAATAAATAATGAATTAATGATTCAATAAATAATGAATGAATGAATGAATAAATAAATAAATAAATAAATAAATAAATAAAGTAAATGGCATAACAAATTAGCTGAGTACATTAGGTATTATTGATATGAAAATATAAATGCTTGTAAAGAAAAAGTTATGAATTAATAATTGAATTAGTAAATTAAATGAATGAATGAATGAATAAATAAATAAATATTTGTAAGTATGTGAGTAGATAAATAAACAAATGAATAATATTAAATGAAGTAGAAATTATAGATGTTATGTTGAATTAATGGTTCCTTACTTAAATACAATGTACCCTTGGAGAAATTAACAATGGTTTAGTCACATTTTTGTTTATTCTCTGAAGAAAGAGAGAAATTAAAGGTAAATGACATGATTGGGGTGTAGTCCTCAACTTAGGCTGAAACACTCTAGAATCAAGTAAACTATGCAAGGATTCTCCTGTGAAAATCTTGTAGTCAAACGTTGACTCATTCTATAAATAAACAATGTCAATATCACTCGTAGCACGGAAACCTGCTGTGTGGCTCTCTATGTTATTTTTATCGTCCCCGGAAAAAATTAAGATACTCCTATGTTTATACTTGATTCTCCTTAAGTAAACAAATTACAGAAAAATCCTCCCAGGTGGGTGATCCACTCTTGCTAGTGTACAGTTGGTATATATTTCAACTCATTTGGTTCTTGAGGCATTTTCAAGTGTTCCCAATCATGTCCCTAACCTTTAATGTAATAAATAGAAAGTACATATTTTATGTCGAATTAATTACCTATCAAATTACAATGTATCCTTGGAGAAAAAAACAATTGTTCACACTACAAGTGTTGTATAGATTGTCCAGGCCCCTGCCCTTGGTTGACTACTTGAGTCCAACATGTGGCTTACCGATCAAAGCCAAATGTGACAAGTATAGGCCTGCTGGACTATTTTACTCCAATATTGGGCTAAAAATACTCCTTCCTTTCTAAATTCTGATGAGCGTAAATCTTCCAGGATGTAAAAAAAGAAATACAGCGATCACTTGAGATGGGCTCCAGAAAATAAAGCTGTACCCCGATACCTCTGCCATCATCACAGGCTGTGTTGGATGAGATAACTGATGGATATATTATTGATTTATATCTATGTATTAAATAAAATCTATCTGTAAATATATACACCCATGCACATCTTTACAAAAGTGCATTTCTCTTAATGGGTTGGTGGTACAATTTTGCACCACAAATGGTACCTTTTCAGCAGTTGTTCAAAGAAAAGAAAGCATAGCATAACAGTAATGTTTCTTATTACACTTTTGTAGAGGAGGGGAATACCCCTCATTAAAGGCAGTGGATCTCGTTTGCAAACATCCCCGCAGACAAGGAGAAGATAATCCATGCCCTTAGGCTATTGATGAAGGGCATGTCTGTGAAATCTGGGGGTCAGTGATTGCCTAGAATTCGAAAAATGCAAAAGAAACACAATAGCTGCTAACGGTCACTATAATTCGACTAAAATTGAGTTTCTAGCTCCTATACATGTATTTTGCTAAAGGTTCCCAGATGGCATTTTCTTCTAAATGACATTGTATTTACACAATGTTAATTTTAAGGCATGCAAAAGAGATCCCCTACCTTTAAATAGTTAATTAAACAGGTAGGTTTACATTGAATGTTTTGAATTATTTTTCAAAACATTAATGTTTTATCAAACATTTTCTGCGATATGGGAGAAAATATGTTTCATTTCTATATGTTCATGGACATTTATTGATCCTAAATAACCTTTTTTGTAACTTCTGAAATCTTGAGAAAACTCTCATGAAAGTTACATTATTAGAAAGAGAATATTTTTAGCTACAACTTTTCTATGCAGAACTTTTCTTCACTGTTTACAGTATGTGTAAGAAATTATAGATGTTTGAAGCTGACACTACATTAAAAACTTATATAAATCTATGCGACACATTTAAAGTTACGAGAATGGCTCCTACCCTCCCACAAAAATTAAAGGTTAGTGACATGATTGGGAACACTTGAAAATGCGTCAAGAACCAAATGACTTGAAATATACACCAACTATACCCCAGCTGGAAGGATTTGTCTCTAATTTGTTTACTTAAGGAGAATCAAGCATGAACATAATAGTATTTTAATTCTATCGGGGCACGATAAAAATAGGACCCATAGAGAGCCACACAGCAGGTTTGCCTGCCACAAGGGATATTGACATTAGTTTTTTTAGAATGAGTCAACGTTTGACTACAAGATTTTCACAGGAGAATCCTTGCATAGTTTACTTGATTCTAGAGTAGTTTCAGCCCAAGTTGAGGACTACCCCCAATCATGTCATTTACCTTTAAATAACCAAAAAACAAACAATCAAACAAGATGGAAGGAAGGAACGAGTGGAGCTCTATCAGCATATATTATGAATACAATCTACATGTATAGGGCCTTCAATACTACATGTACATGTGGCTAGGCTGTATTCAATTGTTGTAATGGGAAGGAGTAATTGACTCACAGTCACTGTCTTGGGAGATTTGTTCCAAAGTTGGCGGTGTTCGATTTCTAGTCTAAGAATTAAAAAAAAGACTTCGGAAATGTTTTCAGCAAATGCTGTGTTTCCTGTAAAGGTTAACTTGTCCTTGAATGTATATAACTCATTGGTGCTGAAATTCAAACAAACTTCCCGATTTATGTGTTTGAAGTTGCATTATTTAGTCACTGATGATGGATTGATGACTCAATAAATGGAGTTTACTCCAAGTATTTGATTCCGCTTCCTTTTGACACTGATTGGAGAAAAATAAGCCCGCATAATTTTTGAAAGAAAAGTACTTCCAGCAAGGAGTTAGCAAACAAAATCTCACTATTATTGACAAGCATTCAAATGTTGATATTGGTTTGCCATTTGAGTCAAACTTATTTAATTGTTATTCTACTGTACTTGAATTAAGTTTTCATGTCAAGTTATTGACAATATTGATTCTGCTGACAAACAATTTATGATTCCCTATAAATTATATGAATTATTTGAAGATGTGCATATGCTTGGCGCAATCTTTACTTTTGGAGAGGGCGATACACATTCAAGAGCAGAATGCAGGAAGCTTGACAATATGTTTAATATTTCCTGGATTAGATGACATATTTTTGAATCTGAATAAGTCATATTCATTTGCTGATTGGCTAATTGTTCAATTGTGTATGAATTCAGTTTTGTTGTTTTTGTTGTTATCATATTGTGGACATGAATGTCTTTGAATATTGTCATGTCTGGATAATAAAAGTAGTAGTAGTAGTAGAAGCCCGGGGGGGGGGGCGGCACCTAGTATAATTGTGGTGATACGTACCTGTGCCGGCGGTGGAGCACCCATCCTTTCAGCCATAAAATGTCCGTTCAGCAGCATCTCAATTACAGACATCGTCACAGAAAATTTAGCATTTTTCCTGCTTGCAGAGACCCCCATTTTTTCACTTCAAGCCCATTCTAGAGCCCCAATTTCGATTTCGGTCGGCACATAGGTATCACATTGGTAAGTCGAGTTGGCCCCCCCCCCCCCCCCCCCCCCCCCCGCCCCCCCGCGTGAGTAGAAGTTGAAAGTACAATCTGTCTTAACTTGGACATGATAGATTTTCACTCCATAATACTAATATCTTGCATATCTATCCAAATTATTATTTATCCAAATTATTTTAACTCAAAATGTCAATTTGCCAGTTTCAGATTACCACGTATGCGATTTGAAGCTCTTTACTTCTAGGATATTGATGCACAGTTAGTTTATGCATGGACCTACAGTGTACCACTCGTCAGAGTGCTAGGTCCATGGTTTAAAGTGCAACCCAATATTTTCTATGATTACATTCTTACATATTCCTGTTTGGTATATTTGGAGGGAAAGTCCCCGTGACTTCCCTCTAATTAGCAATATTGGACAGGTGATCAGTCGTGCAAAGATTCAATTGGGAAGAGGCACTGAACAACAACTACATTTTGCTCATTAGCTAGGAAATTTGATTGCAAAGATCACGTCCATATCCTAATTATCTGTCATTAAGGCAATTAAGCTAATGTACGGTGTCAGTACAGAGATATTTACATGGAGGTTAATACAGTATTGAAGGCATTGTTTAAAGACACTATATAACACTGTGGAAGACAAGTTTAAAAAATTGTCAAACGTTGCTATTTCACATATCTGACAGTGTTCTAATGGACAAATAAACACTATAGAATACAAAAGTTTGGACAGTTATGCTGTCATTAGAACAATATGTGCAGATACAAATTGGCACATTAATAAAATATCAGCCGATAGGAAATTCTGCACACAGCAGTCTATGGGGAAGAGCTGGAATGGTCTCTCAATGATTTTCACTTTTTTAAAGCACTTAATGATCGTTTTGAACTACAATTTTTTCTGGACTTCATTTTTAGACTGTATCAGAGACATTGGTAGCATGGGGAATCATGTAGCTCAGATTTTTTAAACTGGAAACTATCAGCGTGTTTCTACAGAAAAAAAATTGGAAAACGGTTTATCTTTTCCGGAATCGAAAAACCGTATCGCCTTTAAACCAACCTGTTTCTACAGAGCGAATAATCCAATTAGCTCCCATTCCCTGTCGCAAATACCGCGTCAATCGGAAATCGGGAAATTCAACCTATGACCTCGCAATGCATTGTGGTATATGAACTGGTCCAAAATATGCAGTCACAGGCACGTATTTTCACACACACCGGTGACCCCTACTTCCACCAGACCCGATACGCTTTTCGCTGTGTGTTTCTACAGAAAGTTAGACGGATTAACACGGCAATAACCACCTTATAACCACCTCTGGAAGGTGGTTATGATAAACCGTATTTGGTCAGATACGGTTTATCAATAAACCGTATAGCGTCTGTTTCTATAGGAAAATTTTCCGGAATTCTGGATACTTAAGCGGGTAATACCATTTAACGATTTTCTGTAGAAACACGCCGATTGTTATACAATGTCTTTAAAGCCCAAGTTTAGTTTTGGGGATTTTGTTTTTATTTGTAAAAAACAAAATCCTCAAAACTAAACTTGGGCTTTAAGTAACAATGTTTCCATTTTTAAAATTCTGCGCTGCATGTCTAAAAATGAAGCCCTGACAAAATTGTAGTTGAAAACGATCATTGAAATGTTTTTTTTTTCTTTATTTCTTTATTGATCATTGAAGTGTTCTTAAAAAGTGAAAATCAGTCAGCGACTATTCTAGTTTTCCCCATAGACTGCTGTGTAAATTGAAATTTTGTCCTCGGGACATTAATTCATGTACCAAAATATATAGTACATGTATATTTTGCTCGTAACTACATGTAGTAACAGCATTTCACTGTAAATTTTGTGTTCTAAGATGTTTATACAGTATGTCCATTCAAGCAAAATCATGTAGCTCAGAAATCAAAGTTTGGCTGATTTTATTAAATATACATGTACACTTCCACATTGTTAAACAATATCCCTAAACCAACAAGACTGATCCATGCGTACTTGAAACTTGACAGTTATGCCACATGAACATGACTCCTATCAATAAGTTGAAAAAGAAAATGACACATTCTGACCTCCAAAATAGTTTTGGAGTGAGGTACATTCAAGTTTTCTTTTGTGATGTACTCATTTTTGAGCTGGTGTCAAGTTTCTGTGTATCCAGCTGAGTGTACAGAGGAGTACAGGAGAGTCTTGTCAAAAGAAAATCATGTTTCACTAATGCAGTATGCTACTTCCAAGTTGCTATTCCCGTTTGTGATATGGAAAATGCCCCCCCCCCATAAAAAGTACAAAACAACAAAATAAATTGAAAGAATGAAAAAATGAATATTAAATTTGAAAATAGCAAAATGAAAAAAATATATATATATTTAAACTTATCCTCAAACAGAGCTCAAAATCTGTGGTAACCAATGGAAAGTACAAAAAGTAGGATTTCTACATGTATACATGTATATAAAATATGTAATAATGTTACCATTTCATAACAATGATATTAATTGAATCCTGTACAATTTTAATTACCTTAAAAATGTGAAACATTGGATATTTTTAAATGTAGAAATATTGACAAGAAATAAGTAAAAGTGGTTCTTTATGCATACAATTTTTGGAAAATGAAAAACATAAGAGAATACAGTATTCCAAAAAAGGCTTTGAATTGTATAAAATGAAGTGGTGGGTTTACTATTGACTTACACTTAAATGGCAGCAAATGACTTGCCGTTTACTTATTAAATTTTAAATGGAGGTGTAATCTTCAATAATTCTTTCATATCTTGTCCATAAAACAAGCACTGCACAAGAATTTAGCTCTGACCCACATGTAACATGACATAATGCCCTAAACGGATTCATTCCTCATTTTAAAATCCCACTCATATCTAGTCAGACAATTCAGTCCCATCAGACTTCCTATAACCTTGAGTTTTCTCCTAGTTTTAGTATGAATAAGCTTGGACTTTATATTTGGAGATTTAAAAGTGGACAAAAATAGTGGCACATTAATAAACGTATGGTGCTATTTTTACCATTTTTTAAAACCATTTTACATTTTTAGTTACACAACCGGCCATAAGAAAGTCAAGGTGAGAAACAGGCATACTCATTCATGTTGTTTCATCTCTCGGTTTAGTAATGCAAGGACCGGATGTGTTTGGGAATAATAACACTGAAACCCCCCCCCCCCCAAAAAAAAAAAAAGAAAAGAAAGAAGTAAACGACTAACAAACAAACAAATGAAAAACAAAACTTGAGATAATTTGTACTTTCAATAATTTTGAACAACAGATTTTGTATTGTAAAATATGGAATTAATAATGCAACCCATAAATATATAAGAGTATCATTATCAAATTTTCTAGACTAATAACTCATGTAGTTTTCTTAGTGGTATAAAATTCAAATGGTAATTAATTTCATGTCATTGGGAAAAGAGGAAGACAAAATCTATATTCCTGCAATAAATAGATATTTGAAATCAAGTCTGAATAAGGTCATACAAGAGCCCAGTTATTCAGTAGTCATTTTCATATAGTCATACATATATTTTGTCAACTTTTGATATTTGATTTTTCGTTTGTTGACACCAGCATCTGAGCTTCACCAGTGGCATATATAATAATTGTTTTACTTATGTTTTATTTGTAGGTATCAAATCCCAATGCAATTTAATACATGTATTTATCAGTGATCCCTATGTAGCTAATAGTGTCATCCAACAGCTAACTGATGTTTATAGCCATGGAAGCAACTATGTGGGTGTGGAGGGGTGGATGAGGGGACATCTGAGGGGATTATATGTTAGGGAGGTACTTGATTTGGCCAAATGAACTCTTCAAACACTATCTGTGTACATTGAACAGCTTCATGTTCTTATACTGCTTCTAATTGATCAGAGAACCAATGCAAAGATTTACTTGTCATTGGTATGTTTGCAAAGTTACTTGCAGGTTTTTTGTTCCTCTCTCTCTCTCATCCCTAGCTCAGTAGCTTGGCCCTTACTCAATTTAATCCTCTCAGACTGGAATAAGTTTGAATATCACTGATCTTTTTGTTATGGTAGGAGTCACTCTATTCATTATGTGTTTTGGAAAGCCACTCTTGGCATAATCTTGTTTTTTGTGGGACAGCTGTACACATTCCAAAATCCAAACATAAAATGGGTAAATCGTCTTACTGTGCTCCTGTGTTATGTAGTATGCAAGGTAGTAGTACTCCTTTGAAGTAAAAGACGAGAGTGTCATGCTTTTGCTCTGGAATTACCTACAGTTGCCGAGTCCACTATGCTTGTATTGATCTGTGCATGTGTAGCCTGCTCAAGTCGTAAGTCTTTTGAAATTGAAGTCAGTTTTGTCATGTATTGACAAAATAAAATTATTGAGTGTCGTTTTTAACACGTTAAAGATTGTGTCAGGGATGTGCAAGTCCATTACTTCCCTTCAATATCAATACCAAACGGTAGTTTAGTACTTAAAAATGGTGTGTTGAAAGTTTGAGATCCATACGTCATGAATTTGTTGATTTATGAGAAAACTAATAACGACATGTTACCAGAATGTTGTTCTTTCCGTGAGTTTCAATTTTGCCCAAACTGCGAATCGCGGTTTTTGTGTAACGTCGCAAGACGAGCGGAGCGCTCTGATTGGCTAAACGGCTAAGGCTCTGCACGACCGTTGGCTAACGGCTGATCGGACAATTTTGGAATGGCACGTGCACGTTTGACATCGCAGATTTTTTGAATTTGCTGGCCAGCAATTTGAAAAAGGATGAAGTTTGACCGTCCAGATTTTCACCAAAACTCAATATTTTACCCCAAGTCTCTATGAGAGGTGTTTATTCATATTAATCTTCACATTGGACATGATATCAGCTGATTTTATTCATTTAGGTGTTTTTTGACGTGCAAAAGAATGACACAATCTTTAAGAGACTAAGGAATGAGATGTCTTGGGTTGGGGTCTATGGAGAATGCATGTTATATTGAGATGAATCATCTCCAATGAGTAAAGATGGAGGTTTGTTATGATTCAAAGATTTCAAATAAGTTACATGCAGGACAGGTTTTTCTTGTTTTGTCATAGATTTGATGTATTTCATCGTCGATTGATTTGATATGTAGAAGAGGGTGTGGCTGACAAATGCAAAGTACTCCTGAACAAGAAGCAAATGTTGCAAGTGACTGGTTGCAGGGCGCGACATTTCTTTTTATGTATCAGTTGCAGGTGTAATCATTCAGACTGGGAAGGAGGATCTGATAGTTGATATTGAATTCAAATGTTTTCTGTAATTTGAGATATTAGTAGCACTTCCTCATTTTTACAACAGATGTGTTTGGGGAAAGTTATATTTTTCTTTTTTTTTCAGTTTTTTTCTGTTGTATATAAAAAAAATTGTATTGATGCCCTGAAAGTCATATGTTCTGTAATTCTTCAATTTTTGAGGAATTGGTGAAAAAAAAATACATAGTAATATCTGGTCGTGGATCAGGGCAGGAAATGAAATTTTATTTTGGGGCACTATTTTCAAGTCTGATATAATGATGCCAGTATGTTATACATTAAACCCTATGGCCCGTATTCTCGAAGCAGGTATAGTTAAACCCGGGTCTAAGATAAACCCGG
>JZLH01S0009592.1:8833-40745 GCA_001188425.1 Eucidaris tribuloides
TCATGCAGCTGACTTTTTAAGTTCTCGATTTTTGGCTGGAGAGCAGAATTTAGTTCTTCCGCCTATATCTGTCTGCCTTTTTTTTCTTTGGCTCTTTCCACGACTTTCTGTTCTTTTATTTTCAGTTCACGTCGCAGTTGCAATTTAGTTTTTAATTTATGACTGTTTTCTCTGGATGTAGATATTTCTTGTCTCAACTTTGTAATTGTGGTATTCAGCTTTTCCTTTTCCATAGAATCGTTGATTTCATTTTGTTGCATATGTACATTTTTTATGCATTCGATGATTTGTTTTTCCATGTTCAAAATTGCGTCTTTCAGAGGTTTTATTGCATTTTCTTGATCAGAGTCATCTGTGGTGACCGCCATTGCTCCACCATTTTTGTACTGATGTTGTAGTTGTTGTTTGACGACTTGAGCAAGATCATCATCGACCTTTTCACAGTTTATACATACATATTTGTCTCCTGTCACCCGACTTATATATGTATTATGTAAAGCTATACCCGTACACGAGTAATGGTAGTACAGGTGACATTTTCTACCATTGCATCTGATCATATACCGCACTTCACCTTTTCCATACACGCATTACATTGTCGTGTGTCTGTGTTTAAATGTCCGCTGCACTGTGTTCTACATGTCAATTACAGATATTGTTGTTGTTTTCTCAATGTCTGTGAACGCGGTTCATTTTCAAACTTCATCAATGGCGTAGGAGCCGGGGGCAGGGGGAAGATTTCAGCGGGAAAGTCCACCAAACCATCGAGAAAAATGATAATTTTTGGACACAACTCCCCCCCCCCTCCTGCTGAGCGACTATTCGACGGCTGGCTGACCGGGAGAAATTATGGACCTCATTTATAGATTAACATTTTTTTTCCGTCAGTAACCCTTCCTCCCCCTTGAGCGAGTTTTCAGCGTCTGGGTTGACCCGGGAAATTATGGACCTTGATTTTTGAATGAAATTTTTTGCGCCACCTAGGATTTGGCCACTGCCGAACAATCGCTTTGGACTTAGTTACCAGGAAATTTTGGCTCTGCCCCCTCAGATAACAGGCACCTGTTACGCCCCTGTACTTCATGTCGTTTTGATGTGTGCTTTCACTGTTTTCCTTAAACATTTGGTTTCACAGACTGGCGTTATTGCTTAGTGAAGAGACTCACGCATTCAACAAACGTGAACGTGAGCCGTAGTGCGGCTTTAAGAGTTTCAATTGTCAGACTAACGTCATGATACTGCGGACAATATTAATTTTCAGTGGTTAATAGAAAGTGATTACTGAACCGCATACAAGGTATATATGCTATCTAATGTATTACCTTGCAGGTGAAGTGTCTCTTTGCTTTCACAGCAACGAGGCACGATATGAACAGAACATATAAAAAACTGTCATTATCATCTGAAATTCGCAAATTGGTGGTATCGACCCACAAAGATTCTCTTCCCAAATAGAACTCAACAAAATAACTAAATATACAATAGATGAAGTTGATACGTGGTTGACCAGGGATAAATGTAAAAAATATCAGAATGTAGATATTGTAGTTCTGCAGGAAATAACAAACGACGTCAAAGATACATCCGCAATCAAATGTGCCCGGAAATCGGTCATCAATAAACTCAAATGCCAGTTTATTAACTCTGAGATAATTATGTCCCTGGGAACGCCGAGGGATGACAATGCGTTATTTTACGAGAGAGTCAGTACGGTTAAAATAATTCTAAAAGTTCGGACGAGTAAAATTAGTGCATCATCAAAATCTTCTGTTTCATGGATCGATCAACAAACGACAATTATCACTTGAGCAATGAGGGCACCCGAGTCCTAGCCGGAAACTAACGATACGCAGTAGAAAAGAACTGTCCGCAGAAGAGACAGATATGGTAGATACTATAGATATTAAAGGCAGTGGATCTCATTTGCAAACATCCCCACAGACCAGGAAAAGATGACCCATGCCCTTAGGCTATTGATGAAAGGCATGTCTGTGCAGTGGCGTAGCCAAGGGGGGGGCGATGGGGGCGGTCGCCCCCCCTTAAGATTTGGCCAAAAAAAAAAACCTGATGTGAAGCTGCCACCTTCATTTCTTTTTTTTTCTCACTGTTGAAATATCTACAGCAATATACATCAGGCGCGGATTTAGATATACATGTTTTCATAAGCGTGGTAAGAAACGTGTCAAAATTTTCGGCGCGCTCCGCGCGCAAAATTGCATCCTACAGGTTAACAATTTTCATGCAGATCGTGACGCAAAATTGAATACTAGAATATGATAATTTTATTATTGATAATAATAATAATAATAATAATGAAAATTTTTTGTATATAGCGCATAACACAAAGACCAAATTGCATGTCTCTAAGCACTTTTTGGAACAGAGATAGGCCTACAAAAGGATTGTTGTGTAAGTTTAATGTTTTTGCAGTGCCTTGCGCAGTGTTTAAACAAGTCATATTCTTGTATTCCATAAGAATTTTTGTTAACTTTTTATTTTGGGGGATACACTGTTTGCCTTCAAATGTTTGTACTAGCGTGGTACAAAAACTGTGAAAATTTTCGGCGCGCTGCGCGCGCAAAATTGCAACACAAAATTTTCAAAAAAGAATATTGTGTGCAATTAGTAGTGTTTTGTAGTATTACGTTTCAAGAGTTGTTCAGATTAATTAATTCAGATTAATGATTCAGATCAATATGCCACTAAAGAAGCAATGTAGATTTGTAAAGGTGAAACTGCAATTTTTCCTTTCCTCGAAGGGGAAAACCAAGTGTGTTTTTTTTCTGTGTTTGCATGGCGAATTTTTATATACAATTGTATGGTTTGGTTGCAAAAAATGCGATTTTTTTTTGGCTCGCTCGCTACGCTCGCTCGCATATTAGAATTTATATTTTTTCGTCTCGGGGCCATCATCAGCACAATCTACTTGGGGGCTTAACTTGCCACAAACATCATGAGTGATTGTATTGTTCTGTATTGAATAGAAAAAAAATTACGTGACTAAAAAAAAGTGAATTTTGCACTAAATGGCGTCAAATAGTCATGATGAAGCAGAAAGGATAGTATTTTACCGTAGAGCTTCCACAGTACAGTCAGGATCCCGCCCGCAATCCTCCGTAATTGCGCCTGTTATGTATGCTGTACTGAGCACATTTTTTTGTGGCCCTCGTATTTGAAAATCTTGAATCTGCCCCTGAATATACTGCCTTATCTTAATCACTAGGACCGTTTTAAGTCGATAAACACGCCAAAAAACACGCACCAAATCGCACGATTAATTGCATCAAAATTCCAAGAGCTCTCACTGTCGGAGGGGGACACCCCCTCCCACACCTCCCCCTCGCTCGCTCCCTCGCATATTCCGCCCCCATAAGATCAAATCCTGGCTACGCCACTGTGTCTGTGAAATTTGGGGGTCATTTATTTTCTAGAATTTGAAACATGCGCAAGAAAAACAATATCTGTGTAGTGTACGTTCTATGGTAGGAATTTTTTTCTCGCGAGAAAAAAAAATCAAATCAGAGTCTAACGGTAACTATAATTTCACTAAAACTGAGTTTCCATGTCTTATATTTTGCTAAAGGTTCCCAGATGGCATTTTCTTATAAATGACATTGTATTTACACAATGTTAATTTTTAGGCATGCAAAAGAGATCCACTGCCTTTAAAGTGTGCGCGATGCACATCGACGTCGTAAAGATATGCAAGAAATACACATTATAATAAAAAAAAACCCAAATATGAATCTAACAGGGATGTAGACATTTGTTTTTTGGAACATAAATGGTGCGTTTAAACGATTTGATGGTGTAAATGCTACATCTAAGTTTCAAGCAGAAACTTGTCAAAATATATTTCTCACAAATATGATATAATATGTCTTGGTGTGACTAATACGGGACCAAACGACAAAATACCATTGGACAGCTTTGTAGATACGGTGTTCTGCAGAAAAAGACACCGTCTAACTAAATCTGACTTTGCTGGATTGGGCATTTACATAAAATAGAGTGTTAAACGGCCCCAGCAACCAATCAAACTGAAAATAACATTGAACTTATTCTACTATGTACCAATGATGAAGGAAACACTTGGCTCCTAGTCCACGTCAAAGACATACATACCTTCGGACTTGAATGATAAGATCGATGTTTCTGAAGGAAAATTTTGTAGTACAGAATAGCGCAAATGATGTTTCTTTGCCAGCCAAGAACTGTAGTTATGAGCAGACTATAAGAACCGTCAGAGGAGCTAAATATTGACGATATCGACATTGAAAACTCGGAGAAACACATTTTGGCCGTCATCTTGAACTAATACAGGGCAGTAATACAGGGCAGTTGTTTCTTATGTGTCAATTAAGTGAACACGTGACATGCCGACCTTCAAAATTAATGGTATAGCTACCCTAGTTCCCGAGATATTGACAGAAGTAGGTCTATATGACATCCATTTTGAAATTCAACACGGCGACTATCTTGAATTACGATATGGCGGCTATTTCCAGTGTTTAAAAGTTACTCCATTTGATTCGTCGACCCTCAAAATGGGGGTAAAACAACTAAAATAAACTTTATGCTGATTTAGTGCCCAAGATACTGCAGAAAATAGGTGCATATGGCCACCATTTTGAAATTCAAGATGGCCACTATCTTTGACATCCGACATGACGGCCATTTCCATTGTTTTAAGCTGGTTACTACATATCATGTGTTGACCCTTCAAATTGGGGTATAGCCACTGAAATCAATTTTTTAGCTGCTTTGGTTTCAGAGATATTGAAGAACATAGCTCGATATAGCGGTCATTTTGAAATTCAAGATGGCGACTATCTTAAAACCTGACATGACAATTTCCAGTGCATGGAACTTACTCCATTCGTTGATCCCCAAATTGGGCTATAATCACTGAAATTAACTGTTTAGCTGCTTTAGTTCCATGCATAGACAATTAAAGAAAGAAGGTCCATATGGCGGCCATTTTGAAATTCAAAATGGCGGTCATATTGAAATCTGACATGGCTGCAATTTCCAGTGTTTAAACGTTGCTGCATGGGATTCGTTTACCTTCAAAATTGGGGTATTGCCACTGAAATTAACTGTTTAGCTGCTTTAGTTCCAGAGATACTGAAGAACATAGGGACATATGGCGGTCACTTTGAAATTCAAAATGGCGGCCATCTTGAAATCCGAAATGGCGGCAATTTCTAATGTTTAACGTTACTCCACGTGATTCGTTGACCCTGAAAATGTGGATATAGCAACTGAAATCAGCTTATTTAAGTTCAAAAGATACTGATGAAAATAGGTTTTTCATGATAGTCATTTTGAAATCCAAGATGGGGGCCAGGAAAGGGGCGAGAAAAGGTGTTTCTATTAATTTTCTTGAAGTACAAGGTCTGAAGCACCCGTGTGCCAAAATTGATGCTTTTACCCGAAAGTCGTATTTGTGGTACTAAGTTCCCCCACTATATTGTGGAGCCCATTATCTTCAGGGTGGGAATGTGTGAATAAGTTTGAAATGTCACAGAAACTCTTTTTAAAAAGTGGGAAGTTTTGTTTTGTATATGTAATTATATATATAATTAACGTGTTTCCTTTTACAGATCACGAATTGCGTTGTTTCCATTAGCATGGCTTCTCCACGGTTGGTTTTGCTCATTTACGTGTTACACATCGCAGGTGCCAACAATTTCAGTACTCCTCCGCCATCGACGCTGAGGACAACAGACGCTATGACCACGCTACATTTGACAGATCATACTGAATACGATTTCGTGGTAACAAGCAAAGATAAATCGGCACTGGATGGAAGTTCTACCACAAAAACCTCTTCTTCAAGTCTTTTTGAGGAGGGAAGAGGAAGTACAAACAACCCAACTCATTATCCCAATTCTATGGGGACTAAGCACAGCGCAAGTGCAACAAATTCGACCGCCACCTTCACTTCGAACGTTGGCGCTTGGAGTTGGCACCCAATTACATGGACATGGTGGTTGATTCTTCAGCTGGTATCTGCAATTATCGGCATGATTGGGAATTTCCTCGTAATGCTGGTACTGTTTGAACGGAGAACGAAGAGCAGGTCGACGGACACTCTGATCGGCGCTCTGGCAGCGGCCGATTTTCTCACATCAGTGTTCATTATCCCCATCCCTCAAGCCCAAAGGACGCCAAACTCGTGGGTGGGTGAAGCATATTGCAAGGTCATCTATACATCCATGCTCATGTGGATATCAGTCGATGCATCAATCTTCACGCTTGCCAGTATCCCCATTGAGCGTTATATCGCTGTAGCTCATCCTTTTTACTTCAAACGGGTTCTAACACGACGTCGAACATCGTACTTCATTGTCATGTTCTGGCTGGCTGCTTTTGCCGCCAACTTCTTTCTGTTCTTTGTATTCAAGGTTGGTAAAGAAACAAATACATGCACGGTTCAATTTCCATCTGCGGAGTACCAACTGGCAACAGGGGTCACTCTGTACGTTGTGCAGTTTGTTGTACCGGCTGCAATCATGCTTGTGATGCAAGCGTTGACTGTGTGCGCACTCCACCGACAGTCTAGCTATTTTCAAGAGAAGAATACAAATATCAAATGCAATCGATCTAACCCTTCATCCAACTTGTTGGTTGCAAAACACCGCGTCCTTAAGATGCTCTTTATGGTCACTATGATCTTTATCATCTGTTGGGGTCCATCTCAGACCGCCTACTTCGCGTACAATCTCGGGTTGACGCCTTCCTCATACTTGTATGGTTCCATTTATCGAGCTTTGGTTGTATTGGCCTTTTGCAATTCAATGGCTAATCCTATCATATACACCATCCGTTATCCTCAATTTCGTTCGGCTATCAAAGGGATTTTTACTCGATCCCAGGAAACCAAGGCGGCTTTATTTGAACAACCTCAAACAAAAACTGACACTTAACTTAAGAAACACAATTTGATTTCCTATGATTGCATGTACGTTTAAATCGCAATTGTAGATTGTCTAATGAAAATACTTTTGGAATCTATATAGAATTTGTCATTGATATGCACTAGTCAGAAAATACATATATCTTCATCTATGATGACGTTTTGGACCTAAGGGGGAACTTACTTGATTTGGGAAGAAACAACCAGTAGGCATCGGAGTGCATTTGGAATATGCAGACGTCATCCACCTAAATCTATACACAAGGAAATCGAAAAATAAAAGACAATAAGTGTGTAATAAAGCACTAGACACCCAACGAAGCCCTGATAAGATATAAAAGACACAGTCATAGTTATCGATTAATTCCATCCTAACCAATGTCCAGTTCTATGACAACCACTACACCCAAATCAGATGAACCACTCACTATTACATCCCTAGAACCCTTATCGTTAGCGCATGTATTCATGGGTACTACTGCCCGTGAAATAAGACATTTGGAGCATGGCGGATTATGTAGCTCACATTTTTTAACTGTGGTAAATGTTAGCCAGTGGCTTTAATTGGGCTTCAAAATAAGCATGTCTAAGGATTTTCAAAAAAAGGGTATGAATTACACACTTGTATCATTAGATTTGTTAAAACTGATTGTACATGTTGAAAGAATTCTACTAACATCTATGTGCATCTATGTGCTTTATTTCAATTTTCAATAATGAAAACTGAATAGCAAGACATACAACGTTTATCTAGCATCACACACTGGTTTGCCAAAAGAAGACAAAAAATTATTAAACCTGAATGGTCAAAAATGTAGTGCATTTTAATATTCTTACTACTACAATAAACCTAGTATGGCGATGACGTCACGAATATTGTTGGAGTCAAAAGAAAAACGTTAATATAACGCAATATTTCTGCACTCAATTACGGTTATAATTATTGATAAATGCATTGTAAATAACTTCAGAATGTGTGGTAAAAAATCCATAATTCGACTTACATCGACACCATGGATGGAAGTAAGCTCGAAATCGCATTTCAAATTCCCAATATTCATGTATCACATGGAGATTTATACACGATTAAAATGTAAAATCGACAATAAGATCAATCATAATGGTGTCATTTCCGTTATCGTTGTACATGTTATTAATTTTGAATATCAACATATCGGTAAAGAGTATACCTAATGAATTCCCTCGAATGTCTAATTAAGTCAAATTGAAATTGAATTTTAATTAAATTTATGTATATTACCTGACAAACTATGAGGCGTTAAATTTAACAACGAAGAACCACTTTCATCTAGTTTGTTTCTTTATTTGATAGTTAATATTTTGTGTTTAATTATGATAACACACGAGAGTTTTTGCGTGATGTGTTTATTGTGTTTTCAATTACTTGTGTAGTTTTCAAAAAGATGTTGTCATTGACTTGCATAATAAGAAATAGACTTATAGACCAAATAAGCTGAAATCATTTATAATTTAAAGATTAACATACATCTTCACCTTTCACAGAAGGACTGGAGCTGAAAAGCTTCGTTGAAAAGTACCGATGAAGTTCAAACAGAATATACCAACGTTACCTTGCAATGCATCGCTCAATTCAATGAGTTTTAATTTTGCATAGCTAGTACAGGGCCCTGGGAACGATTTTTGTTTCCACCAGGGGTGTTGCGATATACATTTATATACGCAAAACACTGACCATGGGCAAGATGTCACCAGACCAATTTCAATGCAGGGAGGTGTTTATGGTCAATTTGCCGACTGATAAAAACGAAAATGCCGACCGAAAGGGTTGTTCGGAGGGCGTAAACGGATGCATCCGTTTGCTTTCTGTGGGGGGGGGGGCGGAGAGGGTGATTTCACCCTACTGAGTGTTTTCATCGTCCTGTACCTATATCGTTCTGTCCAAATTTAAGTACCCACCGGTTTTATGCTTACTGCTTACGTTCCATAATGTCCAGTATATTTTTGATCTTCATTTGAAGTAACTTATTAATCTTGCAATTTATTTGTTAAGAAAAAAATTGTGGCGATTGCTAATTGGTGATAATTTGGGTATGGTCTGTGACGGGATCCCCCCCCCCAAAGTGAAATGAAAAAAAAATCGCATTTTTCCTTTAAAAATGTGTGTTTTTATGGATGAAGGAAGGCATAATTGACATTTTCGTTGTAGTGCAAAAGGTGTGGCAGTTGTAGATAGGTGGCATTGGGTAGGGTCTATGAGGGGGCTCCCCTCCCGACCCGTGAAAAAAATTGACATTTTCACTTTAAAAATGTGTGTTTTTAACGCCATTTTTATATATAAAGGAATGCGTAATTGGTATTTTTTTTGAAGGGGGGAGGGGTCGGCAAAATTCAAATTGTTGTAAACTCGTATTAACTTAACTAATAAAAATTAGTGAGTTAGTTAGTTACAGATTTTATTCTTTCACTCACTTACCTTCCTACTTATCTACTTATTTATGTATTTACTCATTTACTACATACCTTTTTTTTCTTACTTGCGTTCTTACACAGTCATTGATCTATAATTCAAGTTCTTTTCAATGAATTTAGCAAATCTACGTATGCATTTATTAATATTATGAAATCATTGTTGCTTCGGCTATTTATCTGCTGTCGTTGCTTCATCCGCTATCATCCAGTCCATCGAGATGCTTCGGTTGACAATACCTCATTTACAGACATAAGTGAGTCTTTTATCACAAATTGCCGGGCATTGCAAAGATTTTGTACCCCTTGTATTAAAGCAGAATCATTAGAAATTTCTGAAAATGCGACATGTATACTTCCAATCAGCTAATGGTAGATAAAATATATCTCCTTAACGATATTTATGTTCACAGCAGCGAGTACAGCATACCTGAACACATAAAAAAAATGAATTAGTTAATCAGTTAGTGTCACGGACGGACATTTTCATGCATGACCATTATTGAAGGCCAAAGGAAGTTTAACATTATTCAGTATCTCTTGTGAAAACCCCCACAATAAATCATATAGCAATCTTTCATATCTCATCACTTTTTTCCTTAGGCCTTCAATAATGGTCACTTTTGTAAATGTCCTTCCGTGATGCTAACTAATCACACTCTAAACCGCAAGTTCAGTAAATTAAACTTTACACAAATATTATAAGTCGTGCTTATCCCCTGTAAAAATAAAAATAATAATAGTAATAAATCGCTTTAAAGGCGATTTTTTTTATTTATTTTTTTTATTTATTGTTCAGAGTAATTCGCATGTTTCTCATTCATCAACTCCAAGTATATCACATACACAAAGAGTCAATTTAGACACTAGGCAATTACTATAATAAGTATGCACCAGCTTACCATAATATTATTTTCACTCAATATCGAATCGCCTAAGTGCTTTGCCACAATGTGGCTATTTAACTTTAAAGACACTGTATAACAATGTTTCCAGTTTAAAAAATTTGAGCTACATGATTCCCCATGCTACTAGTGTCTTTGATACAGTCTAAAAATGAAGCCCTGAAAAAATTGCAGTGTAAAACAATCATTAAGTGCTTTAAAAAAGTGAAAATCATTGAGAGACCATTCCAGCTTTTCTCCATAGACTGCTGTGTTGCAGAATTTCCTATCGCCCGATATAAAATTAATGTGTCAATTTGTATCTGCACATATTGTACTAGTGACAGCATTACTGTTCAAACTTTTGTGTTCTTGGGTGTTTATTTGTCCATTCAAACACTGTCAGATATGTCAGATAGCAAAGTTCGACAATTTTTTTAAACGTGTCTTCCACAGTGTTATATAGTGTCTTTAAATGTGATGAGTTCAATCAACTTATGCCTTTTCAGTAAAATTTTAATAGTCCTTATAGTTCAACGAAATCATACTCCTGAATTAATATATTAACTTTAAGATATCGCAATGGTTCTGGACTCACTCCATCTTCATACAAAATGGGGAAAAAAACGGGAAGGGATTTTTTTTAATTGACTGATAACTTTAATATGTATTCCTTCTCTATCCCTGGGGATGATAGCGTATTCAACCATTTAGTGAAGAATCAATTGTAACGAATTATTAACCTTTATAACATTCTATTTCTATATAGTTTAGAATTACGATTTGTTATGGTGCAAGTACAGTAATTCAGTATCCTGTAACATAGCATTAGGTATCTTACAGATAGACCTAGGTGGTTTAACTATTGTGCCTAATTTTAGATATGGCTGCGTATATCAATACATGAATACATGTATAAACAAATAAGACAGAGAAACAAATCGATGAATAGATAGATGAATAGACAGGTAGAGAGATAGATATAAACAAAGAACAAACATTCATGCGTATAGATAGAAATAAATACACAGAAAAGTATACAGATAAATCTAAGGAAGAAAAAGGGCTGCTCGGGGTACCATTCGTGATAGAAGGCATTGTTCATGGGCGAAGATTTGTGTAGTAAATTAATTTTGGCATAATTATATCTTAAATACAATTAGGGAATTCTAACCAGTGTTAGCTTATGTCACTTAAACAAATAAAGTACTTAAAGAACAAACGTACACGTACTTCTGCGGTGCAGTTACAGTACAACACTTCGTGGCACGTGCCGTTCCTGAGTTTAAAATCAATTGGGCATCAACAGAGGCGCCATCCTGGGGTGGCAAGGGGGCAGTCGCCACCCCAATGAAAATATTGGGGGAGGCAAACATATCGATTTGTCCCCCCCCCCCTATAAGTTTGACAACTTGAAAAATGTATAATATGTTATACAAGGATACATTTAAAAAGCATTGGAAAGCACTACAAAACCATTAAACTTAGCATAAAAATACTGTTGAACAAACACAATTTTCAATGTTTTGGCGCGCTTCGCGCGCAAAGTTCTGTAATACAATTTTTGACATTTGTTTATACTTTTGCCCCCCCCCCCTCAATCCGAAAGATGAATCGACGCCCCTGAGCACCAATCACGCCAGTCGGTCCCATATAATTCAAGTTGAGTTCAGTTATAATGTGGAAAGAGAATGTACTTAGTAAGAGCAAGCTTTCCCGGTTGTATTTGGATGAGTAAAAGGGATAAAGTTTAGTTTCATTCCGCGCATAGAGACAATGCGCATGTGCAGTTCAAGTTATAAATAAATCTCACAACATCTGGAAACACGAGAGGATCAAACATAAAGACGAACTAATCACTCGTAAACATTCACCAAAGACGATCATCGCCGCACTGTCACAAGTTTGAGCATTTCTGATCGGATAACTGTCACATCGATTGGGTAAGTGTAATGTGCATTTTGTAGAAATCTCAGCCTTAAGATTATATACTATTGGTTTCAATTGCATATTTTTTTATCATTATTATTTTAAATAGTCACGATGAATATTTTGCTCATTTTAATACAAATACATGCAAAAATAATAATGTGTCTGGAATTAGAATGTGATAGTATTTGGCCACTGGAACCGGATGTGCCTTTTTCAAAATCTTGGAGGCAACAGGTTAATTTCAGCAAATACTACACCAATAAGTGACTACCATAGGAAAGGATTATACTTAACCTGCTGCTAATGACTATTTGCTTAAAAATTCAACGCAAATTCTGAGATAACCAAATGATTGCAGCGAGTACAATCGGAACATAAATTACAATTGAAGTATGTATTTTTTTCTTGCTTAATAAGCATATAATATATAAACTTCTACTTGGTTACCCGTAACCCCTGCTTCACCCCTTAGGGTGATGGGGAAATCTAACAAAAATAATAAGAAGAATAAAGAATAAATCAGTCAAACATTTTATAAACGGTAGATAATACTACGTAATGTTCCTGAACCATAAAATACACATTTTCACCAGTATGAACTAGGAATTCCGGCGTGACAGATGGGACATGCATCCCTGACTTTATTGCCTGTATCGCATTCATTTCAAATTTGGTAAACCACTGACTTAATTTGCAACATGTAAAAAACCAAGTACCACTTCCTTTTCAAAATTTGAAAAACATAAATTTTTCAAGACCGCTTACTTCTTTTTTTTTTGACAATTTTTATAGATCCCTCCCCAGTGAGTTATTCTGAACCAAGATGCGCTTATACAGGTTATAGCTTGTGAGTATACCTTGTCACAATACCACAGACTATCAAAAATCAAGAAAATTCGTTTGCATTTCCTAGAAAAATGACAAAAAAATATGACCGTTACAGACATTAAACATGAACACAATTTGGCAAAAATTGACGTTCTACCATTGCCGTAATCCTAGTCACCTAATGACGGGAAAAGTATCTCTTCCGCATGGTAGCAAGGTTTAGTGTGAAAAAGTGAAAAACAAATATAAATTGGTAATAATTATACTTAAATATACCTATTTCGCAATTCAGGGAAAATATGATCCATGCCACAGCCAAAGATGATAATCACGTAATTTTACTAAAATCTAATCATTCATTCATCCTACACAATAAATTGTGACTGACAGGACAATGATTATTTGTACTCGTTGATGACCTACATGGCTACAAATTTCACCAAATTAATAATCCCTCAGTATGTTTGATCATTGCAAATAATTTTTGTATAAAAAAAATCATTTTGAGAGAAATAATGAATAATAAACAACATCTTTAAATTGTGTGTTTAATATCATTCATTATTGGTCAATTTCAAATTAGTTTTGGGGGTATAAAATCACCGAATAAAATCTGAATATAGAGCGATGAAGGAGCAGATACAGTTGTTTAAGAGTACTGGAAAGCAAATTATAAATTCATTTTTTTTTTCAACTTTGTCTTATGTAGATATTTTCACAGATTTACCCTGCAAATTTGTGTGGGTTTATATTGCCTGTACGCTGTACTTGCGTCGGCTTTCACTGAAAAATAATTATGTATAACATCAAGCCAAAGGGGTTAACGTGTCAAAGTATAATATAAGAAACGATCAACAATGAACTAATTCATATACCAAAGGTAAATAGTTTGTTCAAAGATTCATTAATTTATAACTTTTTTTAGGGTTTTCTTTTTAAAAGATTTTGATAACTTAATAAAACGATATCCGAAATTGTAGAACTAGTTTGGTTCAAGCAGTAACGAAATGCCACGGGATATACCATTTATACTGAGCTATCATGAACTTTTGACCATTCATAGTTAGACATATTTCTTTCATCATTCCTTAATAGTATAATAAGGACTGTTTGCCTTTGCATCATTTTGATCACAAATGTATGTTTCATAAGGGGTTGACAATGTGCTGAATCCAAGAAAACCAGTTGATGGTAAACAAAACCAATAAACACAAACAAACCAAAAAAAACTTACATTTTAGCCTTTTGGACTCCTTTTGCTGTTAATTGATGATTGGTGTTAAAATGGGAAGGGTATGGGTACGGGTTCTCCTCCCAGGGTAAAAAAATCGACACTTTCCCCACTAAAAATATGTGTTTTTAGTCTATTTTTTTATGCGGGAATACATAATTGACATTTGGTGTTTTGCAAAAGTATGACGATTTGTTGATTGATGTTAAAAAGGGGGCGGGTTTAAGATGGGTTCCCGGCAAAAAGTGAGAAAATTTGACACTTTTCCTTTGAAAATATTAAGTGTTTCTAGCCCAGGGAAGGATTTGTTTTTACTGTTGTGAAAAGAAATGACGATTGTTGACGGGTGAAAAAATGGGGAGGGTCGAGAAGGGAATTCCTCTCCCGTGGTGAGAAATATTGACCCTTTCCCCTTCGAAAATGTATATTTTTGCCCAATTTTACTGTAAACATAGGAACGCGTTATAAAAGCATTCACAAAAGCGCATGATCGTGGCAATTGTTGACTGATGATAGAATGGGTGAGGGTCTGGGAGGGTGAGAAAAATTGACATTTTCCCTTTGAAAATGTTTGAGATGAATTTTAGATAGAGGGATGTATAATTGCTTTGGCTGTTGTGCAAGAGTGTTGCGATTGATGATTGCCGATTGACGGTGTAACGGAGAAAACTAATTATTACGATTGTTTCATTTAATCGTACGAATGTGCAAAATTGCAACATTTGCGTGCAAAGAGTTAAATGGTGAGGATGGGGGGGGGTCTCCCCCCCCCCCCGTTGAGAAAAATTGGTATTTTTATTTCCGAAAATGTATAGTTTAACATTAATGAAAATCAATCCTTGAAAGCATGCAGTTGAAAATGGGGAGGGTGTGATATAAAACTGTTACCTTCAAAATGTGTATTTCTAGCCCCATTCTCGACAAAGGAATAAGTAATATCAGCATATTGGCTGCAGTACACAAGCGTGGCAAGTTTTTGGCCCTATTTTAGATGGAGGAATTTCCTTTTACTGTTGTGCAAAAGTGTGGCAATTGTTTATTGGTGACAAAATGAGGGGCGTAAGAAAAGGGGTTTGCTTTACTCCTCCATCCCTCATTTCCCTTTTTTGTCTTTTCCCTTTCCTTCCTTCTTTCCTTCTCTTTTCCTTACTTTCTTCTTTTTCTTTCCCATCATTTCCTTGTTTCCTTCTTTTTTCGTTTTCTGTATTTCCTTTCTTTCTATTTTCTTAATTCTTTCCTTTCTTCTTTTCTTCCCCTTTTCTCCCTCCTCTTCCCCAATTCATTTTGACGACCAGGCGCTTGAAATTGCCGACTGGGTGCATTAAATTGCTGCGCCAATAAGAATGAAGGTGTCACCCCCCCCCCCCCCCCGTCACGGACTTGGGCAGAGCAGCGTTATTTTTCGACTATATGTTTGGATGTGTTTTATATTTACTTGTTTATTTTTCCCCTTTGCAGCTGTTTCATGATTATGGCATCTCTTAAGATGATTTTCCTTATTTATGTGTTACACACGGCGTGTGTCAACGACTTGAGTATTGCCCAGCCGTCAACGCTGAGGGCACAAGACACACCAACCACTTCAAAATCCGAATCTAGTACTGAATGTGAAATGATTTTAACAGACGACGGTGAATGGGCACTGGATGAATGTCATAGAACAGCAACCTTTCCAGAAAACCGTTTTGACGAGGGACGACGAGTTACAAAAAAACCAACTCATTATTTCGACACTAGGGAGACTAACAACAGGGCCACGGCAACAAATGTGAACACCAACTTCACTTCGGGCGTTGACGCTTGGAGTTGGCACCCAATAACATGGACATGGTGGTTGGTTCTTCAGCTGATATCTGGAACTATCGGTATGATTGGCAATTTCCTCGTAATGCTGGTCCTGTTTGAAAGGAGAGGAAAGAGCCGGTCGACCGACACTCTGATCGGGGCTCTTGCGGCGGCAGATTTTCTTACATCTATCTTTATTATCCCCATCCCTCAAGCCCAAAAGACGCCGAGCTCATGGATGGGTGACATGTATTGCAAAGTTATCTACACCTCCATGCTCATGTGGATATCAGTTGATGCATCAATCTTCACTCTCGCTAGCATCCCCATTGAACGTTATATCGCTGTAGCTCATCCATTTTACTTCAAACGGGTTCTAACACGACGTCGCACATCGTACTTCATTGTCATGTTCTGGCTGGCTGCTTTTGCAGCCAACTTTTTTCTGTTCTTTGTCTTCAAGGTTGATAAAGATACAGAGACGTGCGTGGTTCATTTCCCATCCGCGGAGAACCAGTTGGCAACAGGGGTTTCTCTGTATTTTGTACAATTTTTGATTCCCACCACAATCATGCTTGTGATGCAAGCGTTGACTGTGCGCGCACTTCACCAACAGTCCAGATATTTTCAAGAGAAGAATACGAATGTCAATTCAAATCGATCTAACCCTCATCCAACCTCTTGGTTGCGAAAACGCGTGTCTTGAAGATGCTGTTCTGGTTACCGTGATTTTTATCATCTGTTGGGGTCCATCTCAGACTGCTTACTTGGCTTACAACTTGGGATTAACCCCTACCTCATACTTGTATAGCCCGATAAACGAAGCCCTTGTTGTTCTGCAATTTTGTAACTCCTGCGCTAATCCCATTATCTATACCATCCGTTATCCTCAATTTCGTTCTGCTATCAAGGGGATTTTTATCCGATCTCAGGATACTAAGGTGGCTCTATTTGACCAACCTGAAACAAAAACCGACATCCAACTCAACAAATCCTAGGTTGTATTTAAATTCAAATTTGAATGAGTTTGAAAGCTCAATTGCAAATAGTTTCGTAAGAAATTTCATTAATTGATTCATTAATTTATAGACTTTATGAAGGTTGGAAGTTTGTTCAGTTTTTTGTTCTGAGTTAAGTATACGGTAATGACAACGTAAAGTTCTTGGCATCAAATGTAACGCGAAAGATTATACTGAGGTTATCCGTATATAGCTAATTGCATTGTTAATAACTGATGGAATTGTGTTTTTTAATAGTCATCACGCTTAAATTATATTGACTGATATTGATATCATAAAATCATATCATGAAATATAAAAATCACCATGTAAGTGCATTTTACATTCCCAAATCCTAATGCTAAATAGCATGATTGCAGGTATAACTTGAGATGCACACTTAGAAAAATACGTAGGTTTATTGCAACATGCGCACGTAGTAACTGGCGTGTTGTGTTATGAAAGTTTACATGTACCATACGTATTACGATATGGCTCTCCGACTGAATAAGAGTCAATGATTGACAGCGAGGGGAATTCAATACACACGATAGAAGAAATGCACCAAAATACACTCTTTTTAAATATGTATGTACATTATTTAAAGGTATTGGCTAACATTTACCACAGTTAAAAAAAATCGGAGCCACATGATTCCACATGCTAGCAGTGTCTTTGATGAGGTCTAAAAGTGAAGCCCTGAAAAAATTGTATTTCAAAATGATTATTTAGTGCTTTAAAAAAGTGAAAGTCGTAAGTTGACCAGATTCACTTACCCATTTCCTCCCATAGACTTACTGTGTGTACACCTAGGCTATTAAAACTCGCCCCGAGTTTTAATTGTTTATTCATGCATAACTTGCGATTGGCAGTGTAACTTTCCAAACTTTTGTATTCTAGGGTGTTTATTTGCCCATTTGAACACTACTATGTAGCTCAGATATCAAAGTTTGACATTTTTTTTAATTGAACTTCCCAAGTTAGCCTATCACTTTAAGGATAATTTTTGCAGGCTGTATCATTGCATGGTGTTCTTTACACAAATATGAAGGTGGTGAATTGTGATATTGTATTTTTAGGTCGGGCATTCGTTCCTTTAAAGGAATTCGTTGTGACTAGCAAATTTATTGTGTAGCTTTCTACGGGGTATTTCTTTTTATCGGCACATGGTGGTAATTCAATGCTATGTCCATGCTTGACTCTCCTTAAGTAAACATATTCAAGATAAATCCTTCCAGCTAAGTTTCACATTCCAGGTAGGGTATTCATTAGTATATGTCCAAACTCATCTCCTTATTGGATCATTTTCAAGTGTTCCAAGTCATGGTATTGGCCTCTATAAGTGTGGTATGCAAATTATTGGCCGATAGGAAATTTCATGGTATAATAACGTTAAAGCACAAGTTTAGTTTCGGCAATATTGGTGTGATATGACCTTTGGGCATAAAGCTTTCAAATTGCAAATAAAACGGCAAAACTAAACTTGCGCTTTAAATATTTTAATGCGAAATTGAGGTATTTTTTTGTACTGGTTGATTTCTTAAATAAGACAAGGCATTGAATAACCTTATCAATTTAATTCAACGAAATGCTTGTAAGTAAGTCAAAGTTTTCACCAACAAAAAATTTCTGAATTGATAGCGAAAACTAGGGCATACAAAAGGAGGCAGTCGTAAAATGATATATATAACATAGCAGTTTAATTCCTGGGCACAATCGAGGTATGTTTGCGAGAAACTGTATTGTTTTGTAGTACATGTGTTTCGAAACCTTCTCGCATACTGCAATTTCCTGTAAAAACCCAAACATACGCAAGTATATCTGCACATTGATGGTATTTTTTTTTCATTCACACTAACAAAAATAGGTTCAACATTGCACCTTTAGCAATGTCACACTGGGATCACAGTTGAAGGTGCAACTTTTTACCTTTAACGGTCGGAAAGGTTCAAAGTTTCAGTCGTAAAGGAGCCCCCAATGTGACATTGGTCTGCAGCTTTAAAAATGCAACGTTGAACCGATTTTCCTTAGTATGTTTCAAGGAAATATGGTCTGTAGCCAATTCAATGAAATTAAAGCTAACATTGGTATAAAGTTGATGGCTTGTCGGGAAACCAATATATCTTAACATACACAGCTGATGTAAAAACTGTTTTTTTTCCTCCTCTCTGCTCTAATTTGCTTTTGCGCACATATTGCAGATTAACATCGATTAACCAATAGACAGATACTGAAATAATTCCACTAATTCGATTAAGTTCAGTAGGCCTGACACACAAACCAAACAGCTGATACTGCTTGGCGCATTTTTAAAATTCTGTATGATTACTAATCTTCAAGATTCACGGACCATTTCTTCACATGTACACTATGAGGGCAAACGTGATATTTTTTGTGCTTCTGGATTCTACCTTTAAACCGAAGGGTGAATTATTCATACCTTTTATTTGAATTATTCTATGTACGTACCCTATTACATCTTGACGACGACACAAGCTTCATCGACTTCTGGCTGGTTCAGGCGACCAACATGACGTGGACTTCTGGCGGATTCAAGTGACTGCAGCGATGACAATTTTCCTTGTCGAGCGACACAGTTAATTAGTTATGTATACCTACTTTGTGTTTATGTTCTGTTAAGCCAAATATCCTATGTTATACAATTGTAAACCGAGAAAAGAATACTAAAGCCTAATTTCTAACGTTAAATCATTTTAATTGTTTCGTTTTTTAAGAGTAGCAGTGTAAAAAAAAAATTAAAAAGGCACTCACGTGACACTAATTGTGAAGCTTGAATTTAAAAAAAAAATCGTCAAACTTTGTGATATGTTTCTATACGTACCATCCTTGCAGGAAAATATACGTTCAAAAAAACCCGTGAAATTAAGTAGAAATTAGGTCACTAGTGCACGTTTTATTCACATTTTTGTCCAGGTTTGCAGGTACGGGTTAATTTTGTGTACAGACAAACAAACACGCACACACACACACACACACACAAATTAACCCAACCTTTTACGACCCCTGTCATCCTCCCCCTTGCTTACTTTTGGGACAATCTGTAATAAAAGTGAAACCAGTTTGGCATTCAATCATGAAAAGTAGAGTAATTTTATGAAATATTTTATAGTAACAATATAATATCCAAATGTCTTTCATCAGCTTGGTGAACAATGCAATTAGCAGCTATATTCATATAATATCGTTTAAAAGATTTTTGGCCCTCCTAAGATTTTACCCTGGCGCCGCCCCCGGTGTGTGTGTGTGTGTGTGTGTGTGTGTGTGTGTGTGTGTGTGTGTGTGTGTGTGTGTGTGTGTGTGTGTGTGTGTGTGTGTGTGTGTGTCTGTGTGTGCGCGTGTGTGTGTCTGTGTGTATATTGGTTGTGATGGTGGCGTGTGAGTGTGGGGTGTCATTCATCTACCGCCTGTGCTTCATACGCAAGTTTATGAAGATATTCGTTGTGACACTGTCATAACGACGTGTAAGGATGTCTTTCATCTTTAGCTGCCTTGCATTGCTCAGATGTTTACCTGATCAAGATCAAGAATAAAAACAATTTTTCACAAATAACTGAAAATTATATTAAGAAATATTCTTTCAATTAAAGAATATTTTTCACAGATTGTATTATAGCTAATAAAATATTCAACTTACTTATTTTACTGGAAAAAAAATACCTCTCCCTCACGACTAAAATGTTCTCGGTGAGTAAAGTAAACTTATAGAAACATCAAACTGTATTAACTGGATTTTCCTGTAAACCTTTCTAAATATATCTAAAGCCATGATTACCCCTGTATTGAAAGATTAGTAATTGTTCAGATTTCATCGTCTCATTTGCTTCTCGTCGCTTGCCATTATATCGTTTCACAATGATTGAAGCTTAACGGCCATTTTCTGGTATGACTATACACCTATTCATAAAGTTATTTTCACGTATCAAATCGCCTAAGTGCTTTGCTTTATTATGGCATTGTGTAAATTACAGTGATTGGTGATGAGACGCAATCAAGTTTGGCCTTTTCATCACAATTCTAAAAGCATGAATCAACCTAAATGTCCTAGTGCATTAATATGTTTGATACAAAATATTACAAAATTTTCGTCACTTGCATTCTTCTTTAATAAAATGAGCAAAACAAGTAAAAGATGATTGATTGTTCGTCTTTTTTTTTTACTCATCCATTTTTGGGGGGTGGGGCGGGGGTGGGGTGGGTAGGTGGAACCTAATTCAATCAAATTTGAATAACGATAGTTATAATTTATTAACATTTTAAAGTGCCAGTTTAAAGATTACTACTTCGTATAGTTGAAATAATCCACATGGTTTCACAACACCAATTCCTAAAATTAAGTTGATCAGATATACAGTATTAATGTCAAAATCGATAAATTGATAAATTGCTAAATTGATGGACAAATCTATAAATAGACAGATAAATATATAGAAAGATATATTGGTAGATCATGGATAGATAGATCGATAGATATGTTATGTACGAGCCAAGATTATGCGGTTAAATGCGGATGTTGAAAGTGATCATGTGACATGAAATTGTTTCTCTCCATGAGGACAATGCGCATGTGCATTTTAGGATATGATTATATAAAGCTCATCACTTCTGGAAACACCGAAGGTCCACATATCGCAGTTGTGAAGACTCTCCGTACTATAACCAGCTAAACCATTCTTCTCAGCATATTGTATTGAGTACATCGATTTGGTAAGTATATTGTACATTTTTGGTAAGACGTTGACCTAAAAATAATTGTGTACCACGGAATTATCTTCTAATTGTAGTATTTGTTTTGCTCGTTTCATTTCACACACCCACCAAGAGTCAAAACTTACCTTCCGTTAGGTAGTATACAGAAAAATAATTTTAAATATATACCTCATGGTAATAAGGCTGAAATTAACTTCTAATCAGAACCTTTATCTTGCATCACAAATGCGTTTTTGATTTTGAATAATTTTTGCACATGACGATCATCTCCATTGTAATACTTAATAGATGTGTTTTTTGGTGGGTTATGATAATAAGCAATCAACATGGTAACAGACCATGATGATTGCAGAAAGCACCCCACCCCCACCCTACCCCAAAATATAACATCCAAAAAAGAAGCACAACAATTTACGCTATAACAAAACTAGCTGTGCAAAGTGGTATGATTTTTTTTTATACCCGAGAACTTAACATGAATATTTTTAAAGGAGTACATCCAATTATATGGCTGATTTCATCATAATTTATCCAACAAATGAAGAGCTTATTTTCAAAAGGGGGTAGATCCATTTTTCATCGAATGTGACTTTTTTACATCAATCTACACAATTTTAGTAGCTCTATCAGATAACACAAACAAAAAGCTGAAATTCCCACCAAAAAGTGGTAAAAAATGGGCTATAAAAATGACTTTATTTCCAAAAGGGGGTAGATCCGTTTCAGTTTATTTCCAAAAGGGGGTAGATCCAATACATAAAAATAAAGAAAATTCAAATAAAATAAATAACAAGTCACACATTTTTCGTAAGTGTGATTTCACATTTGCATTATGGGGTTCTTTGTTTGGCTAAAGTTGGTTTTACTAGGAAACCTTGCAATGTGGATTAATTTGATAAATTAATTTTTCTTAGAATGGTATTGGATCTACCCCCTTTTGGAAATATTAAACTAAAGTTTGTTTCCAAAAGGGGGTACATCCATGTTTTATCAAATTTCATTTTTCTGTCAAAACCCATATAATTTTAGCAGCTCTATAACATAATACAGATGAGAAGGTGAAATTCAAGCTAAAAGCTGTAAAAATTACAACTAAAAATGACTTTCACTTTCAAAATGGAATACATCCATTTAGTTTATTTCCAAAAGGGGGTAGATCCAAACAAATACAAAATAAAAGCAAATATTTTTGAAAATTGAAAACTCACAGATTTTTTCTAAGTGTGGTTTTACACTAAAAATGTGGGGTACTTATTAGTGTCAAGTTGGTTTTACCCAGAAACATTGCAATATGGGTAAATTAGAAAACATGATTTTTCTCAGAATGGTGAAAAGTGGATCTAGCCCCTTTTGGAAATAAACTCTTCAAATATAATTATAACATTATGACAATATGACGATTTTTGAACGTATCTTGGTAATGTGGGACAGCACTAGATAAACGTTTAAACTTTCTGTAACCTTTTTTTTCCTTTAACCTTTCTCACAATTTTTGAATTTGGGAAATTGTATTTAGACACTGGTATTCATTATTATTAATGCATATTCAAACTTTTACATTTGCTTAAAGAAATTTCAACAAGTACCACATTTTCAGTTAAGGACTTGAGTCTGGTTATTAGATGCACTTTTTTTCTTTCCCTTATCCTTTAAACTTCAGTGCTATTTGAGTAATGTGTGATAATATAATTTGATAGATTATTAGCGGGATTAGTTTTGTAAGCCAGTAGTCACCAATTTTATCCGAAAGATAAGTTCTTTTGCTTCACAAAATACAGGCCTATGACTTTTGAAGGGTTTTCTACTAAAAAGAAAAGAACGAGAGCTACTCAGTTTAAATTAGATCTTTTGTGTCTTTACATCGTAAATACCTCACAGTGAAAAAAACAGAGGTTTTCATGTTCAAGTTTTCATTCACAAACACACAAATGATTATATAAATACAATTCGTTCTTAATCCAGAGATGATATTTTTTATTAACTCGGCCTACACCCCTTTGACATGTGTACCACTTTTTGGCCTTATAACCTGGTCTATTTATTTATAAGTATCCGCTGTATTTGAACATGAAATCTCATTAACAATCTCATTTTGTCATCTTAGAAAACTGTTGACCCCCAAAACAAATATTTTCTGAATGAATCTTGATTTTTAAACAGAAAGTGACAATAATAGCTATTTTTTTGTGTTATAGCATGATTAAGTTAGACGATAATTTCATCAGAAAATGAAAACGTTAAGATAAACCTATCCAATGGTCAAAATGAAGGATCCAGAAAAACAAAATGTCTTAACAAAGCGAGGAAGATTTCTGTGGTTTGAGCAACTTTTCATGTCGCTGTTAAATTTGATCAAAGTGATCACTGTTTTCTTAACTTGCTCACAAAGGTCGAAATGAAGTGAATTAGATTAGTAAAACCTTTTATCTCATTCTGCACATTTTGTTCTGCAAAGCATGGGCTTTGAAAACGATGATCATCTACTTTATAAAACAATTCTTTATGTTAAACAAAATAAATAATATTTTGGGTTTCATTCTGACCCTATATACGACAATGGTTCATATGTTGTTGATAAGACTATTTCTTTTCTGGATTTGGAACATATCGTTACGCAGGCAAGCATTTTTTAACACGTTTTCGAAATTGTTTTTCATTCAAATTTGAATTTGGAAGTAAAGTAATAAAAATAGTGATGGAATGTGAAGGACAAATTTACAAAATTAAGAAAATTGATTAAATTTAGTTAATATGTGCAAAAAGAATAAGCATGCCAAGATTCAACAAATCTATTTAGATTCTTGTCATAAGAAAACACTTTCTCTTAAATTTCAGGCCATATGGCAGCAAAGTGGTCTATATTGCCATAATGGTGTGAGCAAGTAAAAATGATAAATATAGAAGATTGCTGGACATGAAGGCAATACATATTTGGCAAAGCGAATTAAGCAGTGGATCTGTCTTTAGCATGGACATTGTACATTTTGTGGGCAATTTCAAGTTCTTCGCCCATTTGCATTCTACAAAACAAAATTTGTTTTGTTTTTTCTTTCAATATCCATTGTATAAAAGAAAGAAACATCTGATTAGTTAGTTATATTTCCGAGGAATGAAAGTGTCAAAAGTATAATAAAAAACAAACGAACAGCAATCAACGAGTTACGTCGGCCATGACAATATTACAAGATGTCAAAATTCAAAAATAGGTAACTATGAAACATAAAATTTGCTTTACGTTCTGTCTACAAATAGGTCTATTTCTGAAACTCCTGGCTGGTCCAGGTTTAATTCACAAAGTCATGCCAACTTTTACGAGTACAATAATTACAATCCCACCCTCTTATTCTACCTGGATATTTCAAAATCTGAAACCACCTGATAACAAACATCTCCTCTTCTTGTGTAAACACAATGTTTCAAATTCTCACTGTTTTTATGAAACACGTTCCTTTTTCCAAGTGTGAATGCACAATCAATATTTTTGTTATTGTTTTTATTTCTATTATGATTTATTATTTTCATTCTAATTGTCTGATAAACACTTTTTCACAAACACAAGAAACTTGATTTTCCGATTATATTTTGATTATCTTGAAGATCTTTTTGAGCCATTTGTTTCCTTCGCAGATCCAAAACTGGGTTGTTTCATCAGCATGGCATCTCCTCCGCTTATCTTCTTCGCATACCTACTATATATCATGTGTGCCAACGACTTAAGTATCGCCCAATTATCAGCGCTGAGGACACCCAGACACAGTGATCACTTCCAAAGCTATAGGTACGACTGAATGTGGTTTGAAAGTAACAAGCCATGGCAAATCAGAAACGGATGAATGTTCTAAAACAACAACCCCTTCTGGTCGCCATTTTGCAGAGGGAACAGGACGTACACACAATGCTAGTGAGACTAAGCACAGCGCCACGGGAACAAATTTGAACACTAACTTCACTTCGGTCGTTGGTGTTTGGAGTTGGCACCCAATGACATGGACATGGTGGCTAATTCTTCAACTAATATTTGCAATGATCGGTATCATCGGAAATCTCCTTGTCATGATGGTCCTATTTGAAAGGAGAGGAAAAAGCCGGTCTACGGACACTCTCATCGGGGCTCTTGCGGCAGCTGATTTCTTAACATCCGTCTTCATCATCCCCATCCCTCAAGCCCAAAGTACGCCGAACTCGTGGGATGGTGAGGCATATTGCAAAGTCATCTACCCCTCTATGCTCATGTGGATATCTGTTAACGCATCGATCTTCACGCTTGCTAGTATCCCCATTGAACGTTATATCGCTGTAGCCCATCCTTTCTACTTCAAACGAGTTTTCAATCGACGTCGGACATCGTACTTCATCCTGATCTTGTGGCTGGCTGCATTTGCTTCCAACTTCTTTTTACTCTTTGTTCTCAAAGTTGACAGCAAAACAAATACATGCGTGGTTCACTTTCCATCCGCCAAATACCAGTTGGCGTCAGGCGTTATTCTCTATTTTGTACAGTTTGTGATTCCTGCTGCAATCATGCTGGTGATGCAAGCGTTGACTGTGTGTGCACTCCACCAACAGTCTAGTTACTTTCAAGAAAAGACTACCCATTCCAATTTATCCAACCCTTCATCCAAACTTTTGGTTGCGAAAAACCGCGTCCTTGTGATGTTGTTTATGGTGACCATGATCTTTATCATCTGTTGGGGTCCATCGCAGACGGCCTATTTCGCTTATAATGTGGGGTTAACTCGTCCCTCGTACTGGCATGGCCCTGTTAACCAAGTCCTTGTTGTTTTGTCATTTTGTAATTCCTGTGCAAATCCCATTATTTATACCATACGTTATCCACAATTTCGTTCTGCTATCAAAGGGATTTTAACGCGATCTCAGGAAACCAAGGTGGCTTTGTTTGAACAACCTGAAACAAAGAGTGACGTCCAACTTAATTAATCAAAGGCTGCACTCGTATCCAGTCACATGTAAAGGAAGATGTAGCCAGCAACTAACTGGACTAAGTTAAGAAAGATTTTGGGTTCGTGCCAACCAATGAGATCGCACGTGCGCTGGCCTTTAGCTGACCCTACGTGACCGATGCATGCCGCCCGACGTGTATTAGTCGCGCCGTGCGATATATATATATTTTGAATCGATAAGCTCTTCCCCCTATAGCTGTTTCGGTAAATTTTTTCGAGGAAAGCAACGTGCAAAGACGTAAAATTAACGGAAATGAACTAATTTGATTATAGGGCCTTGCTGAGGGTGATTTTCGCACAGTACCCCTTATTTAGGCTGTCTTTATCACCATGTACCATCATTTCACAATACTCACAATGCCATTTTTCTTAACTTATTCCTGTTATTTGCCGGCTACATCTTCCTTTAAAAGAAAACTGTTAATCCCAGAGAAAATTTTTGATAATGAGGGTTTGAGAGACCCATCTGATGTATAATTGTGCGCTAACTCCGAAAAAGGGCCGTTTGATGGCGAACGTATGTAACATGACACTTTGACTTTTTCCTTATAATTCAATCTACAGTAATTCCACGGTGCTGTTTCTATCAATGATCAATGTGGATCCCTACACGGCTGAATGATACATAATGAAGACATAGAAGGAGCTATCTTAAGTACTTGTTCCAGATATTATCAATAAAAAGTTTACAAAGATTTGTATCCAGAGATATATTAAGAACAATTTAAAGAGCTATCTTGACTTTTAATCAAAATTGGTATAACTTTGTCGTTTAAATTCCTTTTAATGGTACATGGATAAAAGACGAGAACCACTTTTGGTCATTAAAGAATCTTGAATGAAAGTTGCTCTCGGTTATAATATGCCGTTTTGATAGATAAAAAAAATCAGCACATTGTGAAAACTGCATCTAGAAATACATGTTGGGTGGGGGAATTTAACAAATTATAAGTTCAAGCTGTTCTGATGTATGTTCTGATATTCCCTTTCGAAAAAAAAAATCATCACAATATACAAACTGTATCTTCAGTGTTGGACCATAATAAAATAAAATAAAAACATAATTGCACGTACATATTTTCAGTGGTAAAATAATATGTAGATGAGAGAATATAATTTCAGGTACATCCATGTGACTAAACAGGGTAATTGGATTTTTTTGACGTATCAAAGATATACATTTTGGAAATTGCTTCTTTGCTAAAAAAAAAACAAAACAAAACAAAAATCCCAACACTGTCTTTCCATTCTAAAAGATCGGATAAGATGCCATTTTTAACCCCACTTTTCCCAAATCATTTTTTTTTTCAAAATACATCCTTTTGCCATTCTAGAATCGTATTGTACTCATATTTTTTAGTATTTGGTTAGTTTTTAAAGTTAAAATCACAAATTTAGGTTAATTTAAAAAGCTTTCAAACATTTTACTACCACTAAAATTGTAGTTTGATATGTTAGTTATTTGTATAGAGTATTTGTATAGAGTAGATTTTTGTGCCACAGTTAATTCTTTCTGCTAACTATCTGTTAATTTGGTTCGGCTATCATCTTAAATTTCAAAATTGCCGCCATATCTAATATAATTTGGAGTATACCTTCAATGGAAAGAAGGACTTGGTTGAAAAACGTGGTGATACACAGGATTGCATAAAAAACACTGTCTTACATGTTAATAGTTCTGATTCGTTGTCATATTGAATTTCTTAATGGTCGCCATCATAAATTATTTTGTCCGTTTCTCGGATTGTAAGCAACGTGTAAGATAAAAAAAAATGGAGTCAAGACCCATCTAAATGACACGATTTAAGGATACCATAAAATCTTCTGCCGAATCTGCATACTCAGCCCACATCTTTAATTTCAAAATGGTTGCCAAATTAAATACACTTTTTCAAATCACAAAGATTGTATGAAAGAATGGCACCAACGCATTTAATAGTACGGCAGTGGGTATATTAGAATATCAATGTTACAAACATTAGTGTTGTCACAATTTTCAATTTTGTTCGTTGCTCAGAATTTGACATATATATCGGTATATATATCCCCAAAATGGTACAAGTGAAAATATGAAAATAAAATACACCATAGTTATGTTGGGTATTTTCATAAAGCCACATACATTGCAATACAATTTAATCTATGTAATTTCGTTGTGTCGCTCCTTAAATATGCATTTTCTGCCATGACTCAAATTCAATTTTGTACCACTGTACACGTATGCAACGAATGTAGATTTTAAACATTGTATCTTTTGACAAAAAAAAATAAAAAGGATGCAAATGGTCGTGAAACTTTTCAATGATAACCTCAAACATATTTCAAGCATTTCAAAGTTAGACTGTTCTATTATTTCCATTCAAAAGAGAAGAAATTACATTGACAAAGGACACTAAAATGTAACACATATATTCTTGAACATGAAGAAAATCAATAACAAAATATTTTAGTGATAAAGTAACCTGTTGTAGACAGCAACCATAATGGCATGGCTTCAACTGGTGACATTTGTGTGTCATCGCTTCATATGGTATATTGCTTGTGTGTGTCCTCACTTTTAATGCGTGCACGTGCAGTAGACAAGTGCGGACACGCACAGATACACATCCCCAAAATGACGTCATCGATTGCAACGCCTACACGTGTATGTGTGTGCGTGTGTATGTTTGTGTTGGGGCGTGAGTTTTCATGTGTGCGTATGTGTGGAGGAATGTGTGTGTTTGAGAGAGAGTCACAACTCGTGAGTAAATCCAAGCTCACATGCATTCACCGCTAGGTGTACGCGCAAGCCGTATGGTGTGGTTGGGTTCGCTCTAATTCAATAGAACGTAACTCGTGATATTACAATCATAACAATTATCAATCACCCGGCGTCAAGGTTCCCCTTTCTCTAGTGTCTTTCTTACCGTGATATAAGCTATTCAAGTAGATGTTTCAGTCTGTAGTGTATCGTGACAGACGTCCGGAAATTGGACAATACCACGTTCAATCACACAATTGTCACTAAACAGCTCTCCCAAAGAAACCTGCGAAAACAAATTTTATCAAATGCAATTCCTACACACTCTTAGGAAATCATTAACTACTGTTTTTTGTAGCATTTACTCGGATCCAAATTTCTTTTAAGCAGTCGTGATTATGCTGATGCAAAGATATTTCTAAAGTGCAGTTATTCCATTGCCGTCTACAGTGCTTTCCTTTGAACTATCTTTTTCTCCACGCAGGAGGAAGCTGCAGTAACACTTTTTTCACAATACATCCCTGCACTCAAGAGAAAAATCGTCTAAAACATCGATATAGAGGGACAGTCTTATGTGTTTGCATTTTGTAGTTGGATTGGTAATAAGACATGATGATGATGATGATGATGATGATGATGATGATGATGATGATGATGATGATGATGATAATGAATAATAATAATAATATAATATTATATTATTATTATTATTATTATTATTATTATTATTATTATTATTATTATTATTATTATTATTATTATTATTATTATTATTCATATCGTAATTAATATCATTATTTTAATGTCATTATTGTATCCCCCGATTCATAGAACCGGAGGATACTTTGGATTCAGCAGCATCATTGTGTTTACTCTGCGGTCATTGCATGGACCCGTGAGAGGACTCTGCGTTCTCTGTGCTCTTGCTGTATGACGTACATGTATAAGAAGGTTTTAAAGCCCTATACATGTATAAACTCACCGTTTGATGTTGCATTTGCCACAAAAATATCCGAGTTGTTTGGTAACTCGCTTCCACCATCGACGTCGAAATCGGAGGAGAAATCGGAGGCCTCCAGATCGAGGAAAGAAGTATCGGCGGGTACGGCCGGTACGAAGTCAGTCTCAAAGGGTGTATCGGAGGGTACATCTGAATCTTTCACTGATCCAGAAGTTTCGGCTGGTACCGCGGGCACGAAGTCGGTCTCGAAGGGTACTTCTGAATCTCCCGTTGCTCCAGATGCATCCAGTTCGTTGGCGTTCCGAGTAAATCGATCTGGATGTGAAAACAAATAGACTTGTACATCACCTACACATGGAAAATATGGTGAGATTGGAAAAGCCTATAGCTAAACCCGCAAAATTATGTTTTATCATATAGCGAGTAATACGCGGCTGATCAAGTCAATGTAAAATGAGGACAAGAGTAAAATTTGAGGAAAAACTTCCTACAAGACGATTATTAGTTGAAGTCCACTATCTGAGGTCAAGTCTCCATTCCTCTGCTATACAGAAAATGGGAAAACTCACGGAAATTGGAAGTTTAACGCGGAACATGGGAAATCATATAATGCTGTAGTAATAACCTTAAAATTGGTAGTAAATTACAAAATGAACAAATATTAAAATTTGTAAAATCATTCTTTAACTGAATTCCATTACGAAGCATGAGATTAAGGCCACCCCCCCCCCCTGTGGGCCCCGATCTGCCGGCCGTCTTTCTCAGCACCATGACCACGGCTGCTCCATTTCGCTGAGGCTGAGTTGTAATCATGCTAGTATTGGGTAATATATGGTGTATATATATATATATATACGTGATTTTGAGTGACACGAAAAAAAAAGAAATTTGAAAATTGGCATTTTGATTTTGTAAAACGGAGCTTTCAAATATCAAAAAATCCCCAAAACTAAACTTGTGCTTTAAGTTTTTGCGACTTGCAAATTTGTCAGTGGTCTTTATTTCAATTTATTTCACGGTCACATTTAAATTACACGATAATAAAAGCATAGTTTTATTCAACTTGATAAACAAAACTCAGTTCCATCTTCCGTACACACCTCATACGGTCACCCGGTAAATTGTTAACTGTAATTTCTTAAAATGATACGATATGCATGGGGCCTAATTTTAAATTACCTCCACGGCAAGCTTGAATAAAGATGAGTTTAGGTTTCCCCAGTAGGGCTTTGCAGTTTCTCCCGTTAAATTTCTCCTTGATCTCTTGCCTCGTGACGATCTTTTCATTGTGCTCACTGAAGTCAATGCCAAAAATTCCGTGCTGGTTCCCGTGGCTCATGAGCACGAGACAAACGGAACTGTGTTTATCGCCCTCTGCGTTTATTCTTGCAACAAGATCATCGATGGTTTTCAGGATTGCCTGTTTATGGAATCAAAGAGGAATCAGAGTACTGGGTGATGATCTTTCATCAGAATTCTACATTTCATTGGTTT